>JBBPBR010000354.1:288829-300143 GCA_037974775.1 Cicer pinnatifidum
CCCTAATTGGACAAGAATAAGCCTAGGGAGGACGAAAATGACCTAAATGTTCATCCAATGACACAAATGAACTTATTGGATGCACAAGATTGGTTAAAAACCCTAATTGGACAATAATATGCCTAGGGAGGGCGAAATGACCTAAATGTTCGTCCAATGACACAAACACACCTATTGGATGCACAAGATTACATTAAAACCCTAATTGGACAAGAATAAGACTAGGGAGGATGAAAATGACCTAAATGTTTATCCAATGACACAAACACACCTATTGGATGCACAAGATTGGTTAAAAACCCTAATTGGACAAGAATAATCCTAGGGAAGACGAAAATGACCTAAATGTTCATCCAATGACACAAATGAACTTATTGGATGCACAAGATTGGTTAAAAACCCTAATTGGACAAGAATAAGCATAGGGAGGACGAAAATGACCTAAATGTTCGTCCAATGACACAAACACACATATTGGATGCACATGATTGCTTAAAACCCTAATTGGACAAGAATAAGACTAGGGAGGACGAAAATGACCTAAATGTTCATCCAATGACACAAGTGAACTTATTGGATGCACAAGATTGGTTAAAAACCCTAATTGGACAAGAATAAGCCTAGGGAGGACGAAAATGACCTAAATGTTCATCCAATGACACAAATGAACTTATTGGAAGCACAAGATTGGTTAAAAACCCTAATTGGACAAGAATAAGCCTAGGGAGGGCGAAAATGACCTAAATGTTCGTCCAATGACACAAACACACCTATTGGATGCACAAGATTGCATAAAAACCCTAATTGGACAAGAATAAGACTAGGGAGGACGAAAATGACCTAAATGTTCATCCAATGACACAAATGAACTTATTGGATGCACAAGATTGGTTAAAAACCCTAATTGGACAAGAATAAGCCTAGGGAGGACGAAAATGACCTAAATGTTCGTCCAATGACACAAACACACCTATTGGATGCACAAGATTGCATAAAAACCCTAATTGGACAAGAATAAGACTAGGAAGGACGAAAATGACCTAAATGTTCGTCCAATGACACAAATGAACTTATTGGATGCACAAGATTGGTTAAAAACCCTAATTGGACAAGAATAAGCATAGAGAGGACGAAAATGACCTAAACGTTCATCCAATGACACAAACCCACATATTGGATGCACAAGATTGCTTAAAACCCTAATTGGACAAGAATAAGACTAGGGAGGACGAAAATGACCTAAATGTTCATCCAATGACACAAATGAACTTATTGGATGCACAAGATTGGTTAAAAACCCTAATTGGACAAGAATAAGCCTAGGGAGGACGAAAATGACCTAAATGTTCGTCCAATGACACAAACACACCTATTGGATGCTCAAGATTGCATAAAAACCCTAATTGGAAAAGAATAAGACTAGGGAGGACGAAAATGACCTAAATGTTCATCCAATGACACAAATGAACTTATTGGATGCACAAGATTGGTTAAAAACCCTAATTGGACAAGAATAAGCCTAGGGAGGACGAAAATGACCTAAATGTTTGTCCAATGACACAAATACACCTATTGGATGCACAAGATTGCATAAAATCCCTAATTGGACAAGAATAAGACTAGGGAGGACGAAAATGACCTAAATGTTCCTCCAATGACACAAACACACCTATTGGATGCACAAGATTGCATAAAAACCCTAATTGGACAAGAATAAGACTAGGGAGGACGAAAATGACCTAAATGTTCATCCAATGACACAAATGAACTTATTGGATGCACAAGATTGGTTAAAAACGCTAATGGGACAAGAATAAGCATAGGGAGGACGAAAATGACCTAAACGTTCATCCAATGACACAAACCCACATATTGGATGCACAAGATTGCTTAAAACCCTAATTGGACAAGAATAAGACTAGGGAGGACGAAAATGACCTAAATGTTCCTCCAATGACACAAACACACCAATTGGATGCACAAGATTGCATAAAAACCCTAATTGGACAAGAATAAGACTAAGGAGGACGAAAATGACCTAAATGTTCATCCAATGACACAAATGAACTTATTGGATGCACAAGATTGGTTAAAAACCCTAATTGGACAAGAATAAGCCTAGGGAGGACGAAAATGTCCTAAATGTTCGTCCAATGACACAAACACACCTATTGGATGCACAAGATTGCATAAAAACCCTAATTGGACAAGAATAAGACTAGGGAGGACGAAAATGACCTAAATGTTCATCGAATGACACAAATGAACTTATTGGATGCACAAGATTGGTTAAAAACCCTAATTGGACAAGAATAAGCATAGGGAGGACGAAAATGACCTAAACGTTCATCCAATGACACAAACCCACATATTGGATGCACAAGATTGCTTAAAAACCGTAATTGGACAAGAATAAGACTAGGGAGGACGAAAATGACCTAAATGTTCATCCAATGACACAAACACACCTATTGGATGCAAAAGATTGCATATAAACCCTAATTGGACAAGAATAAGACTAGGGAGGACGAAAAAGACCTAAATGTTCATCCAATGACACAAATGAACTTATTGGATGCACAAGATTGGTTAAAAACCCTAATTAGACAACAATAAGCCTAGGGAGGACGAAAATGACCTAAATGTTCGTCCAATGACACAAACACACCTATTGGATGCACAAGATTGCATAAAAACCCTAATTGGACAAGAATAAGACTAGGGATGACGAAAATGACCTAAATGTTCATCCAATGACACAAATGAACTTATTGGATGCACAAGATTGGTTAAAAACCCTAATTGGACAAGAATAAGCATAGGGAGGACGAAAATGACCTAAATGTTCATCCAATGACACAAACACACATATTGGATGCACAAGATTGGTTAAAAACCCTAATTGGACAAGAATAAGCCTAGGGAGGACGAAAATGACCTAAATGTTCCTCCAATGACACAAATGAACTTATTGGATGCACATGATTGGTTAAAAACCCTAATTGGACAAGAATAAGCCTAGGGAGGACGAAAATGACCTAAATGTTCGTCTAATGACACAAATGAACTTATTGGATGCACAAGATTGGTTAAAAACCTTAATTGGACAAGAATAAGCCTAGGGAGGACGAAAATGACCTAAATGTTCGTCCAATGACACAAACACACCTATTGAATGCAAAAGATTACATAAAAACCCTAATTGGACAAGAATAAGACTAGGGAGGATGAAAATGACCTAAATGTTTATCCAATGACACAAACACACCTATTCGATGCACAAGATTGGTTAAAAACCCTAATTGGACAAGAATAAGCCTAGGGAAGACGAAAATGACTTAAATGTTCATCCAATGACACAAATCAACTTATTGGATGCACACGATTGGTTAAAAACCCTAATTGGACAAGAATAAGCCTAGGGAGGACGAAAATGACCTAAATGTTCGTCTAATGACACAAATGAACTTATTGGATGCACAAGATTGGTTAAAAACCTTAATTGGACAAGAATAAGCCTAGGGAGGACGAAAATGACCTAAATGTTCGTCCAATGACACAAACACACCTATTGGATGCACAAGATTGCATAAAAACCCTAATTGGACAAGAATAAGACTAGGGAGGACGAAAATGACCGAAATGTTCCTCCAATGATACAAACACACCTATTAAATGCACAAGATTGCATAAAAACCCTAATTGGACAAGATTAAGACTAGAGAGGACGAAAAAGACCTAAATGTTCATCCAATGACACAAATGAACTTATTGGATGCACAAGATAGGTTACAAACCCTAATTGGATAAGAATAAGCATAGGGAAGACGAAAATGACCTAAATGTTCATCCAATGACACAAACACACATATTGGATGCACAAGATTGCTTAAAACCCTAATTGGACAAGAATAAGACTAGGGAGGACGAAAATGACCTAAATGTTCATCCAATGACACAAATGAACTTATTGGATGCACAACATTGGTTAAAAACCCTAATTGGACAAGAATAAGCCTAAGGAGGACGAAAATGACCTAAATGTTCATCCAATGACTCAAATGAACTTATTGGATGCACAAGATTGGTTAAAAACCCTAATTGGACAAGAATAAGCCTAGGGAGGGCGAAAATGACCTAAATGTCTTTCCAATGACACAAATGAACTTATTGGATGCACAAGATTGGTTAAAAACCCTAATTGGACAAGAATAAGCCTAGGGAGGATGAAAATGACCTAAATGTTCATCCAATGAAACAAATCAACTTATTGGATGCACATGATTGGTTAAAAACCCTAATTGGACAAGAATAAGCCTAGGGAGGACAAAAATGACCTAAATGTTCGTCTAATGACACTAATGAACTTATTGGATGCACAATAAAAACCCTAATTGGATAAGAATAAGCCTAGGGAGGACGAAAATGACCTAAATGTTCGTCCAATGACACAAACACACCTATTGGATGCACAAGATTGTATAAAAACCCTAATTGGACAAGAATAAGACTAGGGAGGACGAAAATGACCTATATGTTCCTCCAATGACACAACTAAACTTATTGAATGCACAAGATTGGCTAAAAACCCTAATTGGACAAGAATAAGCCTAGGGAGGACGAAAATGACCTAAATGTTCGTCTAATGACACAAATGAACTTATTGGATGCACAAGATTGGTTAAAAACCCTAATTGGACAAGAATAAGTCTAGGGAGGACGAAAATGACCTAAATGTTTGTCCAATGACACAAACACACCTATTGGATGCACAAGATTGCATAAAAACCCTAATTGGACAAGAATAAGACTAGGAAGGACGAAAATGACCGAAATGTTCCTCCAATGACACAAACACACCTATTGGATGCACAAGATTGCATAAAAACCCTAATGGGACAAGAATAAGACTAGGGAGGACGAAAATGACCTAAATGTTCTTCCAATGACACAAATGAACTTATTGGATGCACAACATTGGGTAAAAACCCTAATTGGACAAGAATAAGCCTAGGGAGGACGAATATGACCTAAATGTTCGTCCAATGACACAAACACACCTATTGGATGCACAAGATTGCATAAAAACCCTAATTGGACAAGAATAAGACTAGGGAGGACGAAAATGACCGAAATGTTCCTCCAATGACACAAACACACCTATTGGATGCACAAGATTGCATAAAAACCCTAATTGGACAAGAATAAGACTAGGGAGGACGAAAATGACCGAAATGTTCCACCAATGACACAAACACACCTATTGGATGCACAAGATTGCATAAAAACCCTAATTGGACAAAAATAAGCCTAGGGAGGATGAAATTGACCTAAATGTTCATCCAATGACACAAATGAACTTATTGGATGCACAAGATTGGTTAAAAGCCCTAATTGGACAAGAATAAGCATAGGGAGGGCGAAAATGACCTAAATGTTCGTCCAATGACACAAATGAACTTATTGGATGGACAAGATTGGTTAAAAACCCTAATTGGACAAGAATAAGCCTAGGGAGGACGAAAATGACCTAAATATTCATCCAATGACACAAATCAACTTATTGGATGCACAATATTGGTTAAAAACCCTAATTGGTCAAGAATAAGCATAGGGAGGGCAAAAATGACCGAAATGTCTGTCCAATGACACAAATGAACTTATTGGATGCACAAGATTGGTTAAAAACCCTAATTGGACAAGAATAAGCCTAGGGAGGATGAAAATGACCTAAATGTTCATCCAATGACACAAATCAACTTATTGGATGCACATGATTGGTTAAAAACCCTAATTGGACAAGAATAAGCCTGGGGAGGACGAAAATGACCTAAATGTTCCTCCAATGACACAAATGAACTTATTGGATGCACAAGGTTGGCTAAAAACTCTAATTGGACAAGAAAAAGCCTAGGGAGGACGAAAATGACCTAAATGTTTATCCAATGACACAAATGAATTTATTGAATGCACAAGATTGGTTAAAAACCCTAATTGGACAAGAATAAGCCTAGGGAGGACAAAAATGACCTAAATGTTCCTCCAATGACACAAATGAACTTATTGGATGCACAAGATTGGCTAAAAACCGTAATTGGACAAGAATAAGCATAGGGAGGACGAAAATGACCTAAATGTTCATCCAATGACACAAATGAACTTATTGGTTCCACAAGATTGGTTAAAAACCCTAATTGGACAAGAATAAGCCTAGGGAGGACGAAAATGACCTAAATGTTCATCCAATGACACAAATAAACTTATTGGATGCACATGATTGGTTAAAAACCCTAATTGGACAAGAATAAGCCTAGGGAGGACGAAAATGACCTAAATGTTCGTCTAATGAAACAAATGAACTTATTGGATGCACAAGATTGTTTAAAATCCCTAATTGGACAAGAATAAGCCTAGGGAGGACAAAAATGACCTAAATGTTCGTCTAATGACACTAATGAACTTATTGGATGCACAAGATTGGTTAAAAACCCTAATTGGATAAGAATAAGCCTAGGGAGGACGAGAATGACCTAAATGTTCATCCAATGACACAAACACACCTATTGGATGCACAAGATTGAATAAAAACCCTAATTGGACAAGAATAAGACTAGGGAGGACGAAAATGACCTAAATGTTCCTCCAATGACACAAATGAACTTATTGGATGCACATGATTGGTTAAAAACCCTAATTGGACAAGAATAAGCCTAGGGAGGACGAAAATGACCTAAATGTTCGTCTAATGACACAAATGAACTTATTGGATGCACAAGATTGTTTAAAATCCCTAATTGGACAAGAATAAGCCTAGGGAGGACGAAAATGACCTAATTGTTCATCCAATGACACAAATGAACTTATTGGATGCAAAAGATTGGTTAAAAACCCTAATTGGACAAGAATAAGCCTAGGGAGGACGAAAATGACCTAAATGTTCATCCAATGACACAAATGAACTTATTGGATGCACAAGATTGGTTAAAAACTTTAATTGGACAAGAATAAGCCTAGGGAGGACGAAAATGACCTAAATGTTCATCCAATGACACAAATGAACTTATTGGATGCACAAGATTGGTTAAAAACCTTAATTGGACAAGAATAAGCCTAGGGAGGAAGAAAATGACCTAAATGTTTATCCAATGACACAAATGAACTTATTGGATGCACAAGATTGGTTAAAAACCCTAATTGGACAAGAATAAGCCTAGGGAGGACGAAAATGACCTAAATGTTCATCCAATGACACAAACACACCTATTGGATGCACAAGATTGGTTAAAAACCCTAATTGGACAAGAATAAGCCTAGGGAGGACGAAAATGACCTAAATGTTCATCCAATGACACAAATGAATTTATTGGATGCACAAGATTGCTTAAAAACCCAAATTGGATAAGAATAAGCCTAGGGAGGACGAAAATGACCTAAATGTTCATCCAATGACACAAATACACCTATTGGATGCACAAGATTGGTTAGAAACCCAAATTGGACAAGAATAAGCCTAGGGAGGACGAAAATGACCTAAATGTTCATCCAATGACACAAACACACCTATTGGATGCACAAGATTGGTAAAAACCCTAATTGGACAAGAATAAGCCTAGGGTGGACGAAAATGACCTAAATGTTTATCCAATGACACAAATGAACTTATTGGATGCACAAGATTGGTTAAAAACCCTAATTGGACAAGAATAAGCCTAGGGAGGACGAAAATGACCTAAATGTTCATCCAATGACACAAACACACCTATTGGATGCACAAGATTGGTTAAAAACCCTAATTGGACAAGAATAAGACTAGGGCGGACGAAAATGACCTAAATGTTTATCCAATGACACAAATGAACTTATTGGATGCACAAGATTGGTTAAAAACCCTAATTGGACAAGAATAAGACTAGGGAGGACGAAAATGACCTAATTGTTCATCCAATGACACAAACACACCTATTGGATGCACAAGATTGGTTAAAATTCCTAATTGGACAACAATAAGCCTAGGGAGGATGTAAATGACCTAAATGTTCGTCTAATGACACAAACACACCTATTGGATGCACAAGATTGGATTAAAACCCTAATTGCACAAAACTAAGCCTAGTGAGGACGAAAATAACCTAAATGTTCATCCAATGACACAAATGAACTTATTGGATGCACAAGATTGCTTAAAACCCTAATTGGACAAGAATAAGACTAGGGAAGACGAAAATGACCTAAATGTTCATCCAATGACACAAACACACCTATTGGATGCACAAGATTGGTTAGAAACCCTAATTGGACAATAATAAGCCTAGGGAGGACGAAAATGATCTAAATGTTCATCCAATGACACAAATGAACTTATTGGATGCACAAGATTGCTTAAAAACCCTAATTGGACAAGAATAAGCCTAGGGAGGACGAAAATGACCTAAATGTTCATCCATTGACACAAATGAACTTATTGGATGCACAAGATTGCTTAAAAACCCTAATTGGACAAGAATAAGCCTAGGGAGGACGAAAATGACCTAAATGTTCATCCAATGACACAAATGAACTTATTGGAAGCACAAGATTGGTTAAAAACCCTAATTGGACAAGAATAAGCCTAGGGAGGACGAAAATGACTTAAATGTTCATCCAATGACACAAATGAACTTATTGGAGGCACAAGATTGGTTAAAAACCCTAATTGGACAAGAATAAGCCTAGGGTGGACGAAAATGACCTAAATGTTTATCCAATGACACAAATGAACTTATTGGATGCACAAGATTGGTTAAAAACCCTAATTGGACAAGAATAAGCCTAGGGAGGACGAAAATGACCTAAATGTTCATCCAATGACACAAACACACCTATTGGATGCACAAGATTGGTTAGAAACCCTAATTGGACAAGAATAAGCCTAGGGAGGACGAAAATGACCTAAATGTTCATCCAATAACTCAAACACGCCTATTGGATGCACAAGATTGGTTAAAAACCCTAATTGGACAAGAATAAGCCTAGGGTGGACGAAAATGACCTAAATGTTTATCCAATGACACAAATGAACTTATTGGATGCACAAGATTGGTTAAAAACCCTAATTTGACAAGAATAAGCCTAGTGAGGACGTAAATGACCTAAATGTTCATCCAATGACACTAAGACACCTATTGGATGCACAAGATTGGTTAAAAACCCTAATTGCACAAGAATAAGCCTAGGGAGGACGAAAATGACCTAAATGTTCATCCAATGACACAAATGAACTTATTGGATGCACAAGATTGGTTAAAAATCCTAATTGGGCAAGAATAAGAATAGGGAGGACGAAAATGACCTAATTGTTCATCCAATGACACAAACACACCTATTGGATGCACAAGATTGGTAAAAACCCTAATTGGACAAGAATAAGCCTAGGGTGGACGAAAATGACCTAAATGTTTATCCAATGACACAAATGAACTTATTGGATGCACAAGATTGGTTAAAAACCCTAATTGGACAAGAATAAGCCTAGTGAGGACGAAAATGACCTAAATGTTCATCCAATGACACTAACACACCTAATGGATGCACAAGATTGGTTAAAAACCCTAATTGGACAAGAATAAGCCTAGGGAGGACGAAAATGACCTAAATGTTCATCCAATGACACAAATGAACTTATTGGATGCACAAGATTGGTTAAAAATCCTAATTGGGCAAGAATAAGAATAGGGAGGACGAAAATGACCTAATTGTTCATCCAATGACACAAACACACCTATTGGATGCAAAAGATTGGTTAAAAACCCTAATTGGACAACAATAAGCCTAGGGAGGATGAAAATGACCTAAATGTTCGTCTAATGACACAAACACACCTATTGGATGCACAAGATTGGTTAAAAACCCTAATTTCACAAAACTAAGCCTAGTGAGGACGAAAATAACCTAAATGTTCATCCAATGACACAAATGAACTTATTGGATGCACAAGATTGCTTAAAACCCTAATTGGACAAGAATAAGACTAGGGAGGACGAAAATGACCTAAATGTTCATCCAATGACACAAACACACCTATTGGATGCACAAGATTGTTTAGAAACCCTAATTGAACAAGAATAAGCCTAGGGAGGACGAAAATGACCTAAATGTTCATCCAATGAAACAAATGAACTTATTGGATTCACAAGATTGCTTAAAAACCGTAATTGGACAAGAATAAGCCTAGGGAGGACGAAAATGACCTAAATGTTCATCCAATGACTCAAATGAACTTATTGGATGCACAAGATTGGTTAAAAACCCTAATTGGACAAGAATAAGCCTAGGGTGGACGAAAATGACCTAAATGTTTATCCAATGACACAAATGAACTTATTGGATGCACAAGATTGGTTAAAAACCCTAATTGGACAAGAATAAGCCTAGGGAGGACGAAAATGACCTAAATGTTCATCCAATGACACAAACACACCTATTGGATGCACAAGATTGGTTAAAAACCCTAATTGGACAAGAATAAGACTAGGGAAGGCGAAAATGACCTAAATGTTCATCCAATGACACAAACACACCTATTGGATGCACAAGATTGGTTAGAAACCCTAATTGGACAAGAATAAGCGTAGGGAGGACGAAAATGACCTAAATGTTAATCCAATGACACAAATGAACTTATTGGATGCACAAGATTGGTTAAAAACCCTAATTGGACAAGAATAAGCCTAGGGAGGACGAAAATGACCTAAATGTTCTTCCAATGACACAAACACACCTATTGGATGCACAAGATTGAATAAAAACCCTAATTGGACAAGAATAAGACTAGGGAGGACGAAAATGACCTAAATGTTCCTCCAATGACACAAATGAACTTATTGGATGCACAAGATTGGCTAAAAACCCTAATTGGACAAGAATAAGCATAGAGAGGACGAAAATGACCTAAATGTTCATCCAATGACACAAATGAACTTATTGGATGCACAAGATTGGTTAAAAACCCTAATTGGACAAGAATAAGCCTAGGGAGGACGAAAATGACCTAAATGTTCGTCCTATGACACAAACACACATATTGGATGCACAAGATTGCTTAAAACCCTAATTGGACAAGAATAAGACTAGGGAGGACGAAAATGACCTAAATGTTCATCCAATGACACAAATGAACTTATTGGATGCACAAGATTGGTTAAAAACCCTAATTGGACAAGAATAAGCCTAGGGAGGACGAAAATGACCTAAATGTTCATCCAATGACACAAATGAACTTATTGGATGCACAAGATTGGTTAAAAACCCTAATTGGACAATAATATGCCTAGGGAGG
>JBBPBR010000354.1:300364-366097 GCA_037974775.1 Cicer pinnatifidum
CCCTAATTGGACAAGAATAAGCCTAGGGAGGACGAAAATGACCTAAATGTTCATCCAATGACACAAATGAACTTATTGGATGCACAAGATTGGTTAAAAACCCTAATTGGACAATAATATGCCTAGGGAGGGCGAAATGACCTAAATGTTCGTCCAATGACACAAACACACCTATTGGATGCACAAGATTACATTAAAACCCTAATTGGACAAGAATAAGACTAGGGAGGATGAAAATGACCTAAATGTTTATCCAATGACACAAACACACCTATTGGATGCACAAGATTGGTTAAAAACCCTAATTGGACAAGAATAATCCTAGGGAAGACGAAAATGACCTAAATGTTCATCCAATGACACAAATGAACTTATTGGATGCACAAGATTGGTTAAAAACCCTAATTGGACAAGAATAAGCATAGGGAGGACGAAAATGACCTAAATGTTCGTCCAATGACACAAACACACATATTGGATGCACATGATTGCTTAAAACCCTAATTGGACAAGAATAAGACTAGGGAGGACGAAAATGACCTAAATGTTCATCCAATGACACAAGTGAACTTATTGGATGCACAAGATTGGTTAAAAACCCTAATTGGACAAGAATAAGCCTAGGGAGGACGAAAATGACCTAAATGTTCATCCAATGACACAAATGAACTTATTGGAAGCACAAGATTGGTTAAAAACCCTAATTGGACAAGAATAAGCCTAGGGAGGGCGAAAATGACCTAAATGTTCGTCCAATGACACAAACACACCTATTGGATGCACAAGATTGCATAAAAACCCTAATTGGACAAGAATAAGACTAGGGAGGACGAAAATGACCTAAATGTTCATCCAATGACACAAATGAACTTATTGGATGCACAAGATTGGTTAAAAACCCTAATTGGACAAGAATAAGCCTAGGGAGGACGAAAATGACCTAAATGTTCGTCCAATGACACAAACACACCTATTAGATGCACAAGATTGCATAAAAACCCTAATTGGACAAGAGTAAGACTAGGGAGGACGAAAATGACCTAAATGTTCCTCCAATGACACAAACACACCTATTGGATGCACAAGATTGCATAAAAACCCTAATTGGACAAGAATAAGACTAGGGAGGACGAAAATGACCTAAATGTTCCTACAATGACACAAACACACCTATTGGATGCACAAGATTGGTTAAAAACCCTAATTGGACAAGAATAAGCCTAGGGAGGACGAAAATGACCTAAATGTTCGTCCAATGACACAAACACACCTATTGGATGCACAAGCTTGCATAAAAACCCTAATAGGACAAGAATAAGACTAGGGAGGACGAAAATGACCTATATGTTCCTCCAATGACACAACTAAACTTATTGAATGCACAAGATTGGCTAAAAACCCTAATTGGACAAGAATAAGCCTAGGGAGGACGAAAATGACCTAAATGTTCGTCTAATGACACAAATGAACTTATTGGATGCACAAGATTGGTTAAAAACCCTAATTGGACAAGAATAAGCCTAGGGAGGACGAAAATGACCTAAATCGTTCTCCAATGACACAAACACACCTATTGGATGCACAAGATTGGTTAAAAACCCTAATTGGACAAGAATAAGCCTAGGGAGGACGAAAATGACCTAAATGTTCGTCCAATGACACAAACACACCTATTGGATGCACAAGAATGCATATAAACCCTAATTGGACAAGAATAAGACTAGGGAGGACGAAAATGACCTAAATGTTCCTCCAATGACACAAATGAACTTATTGAATGCACAAGATTGGCTAAAAACCCTAATTGGACAAGAATAAGCCTAGGGAGGACGAAAATGACCTAAAGGTTCATCCAATGACACAAACACACCTATTGGATGCAGAGATTGCATAAAAACCCTAATTGGACAAGAATAAGACTAGGGAGGACGAAAATGACTGAAATGTTCCTCCAATGACACAAACACACCTATTGGATGCACAAGATTGGTTAAAAACCCTAATTGGACAAGAATAAGCCTAGGGAGGACGAAAATGACCTAAATGTTCCTCCAATGACACAAATGAACTTATTGGATGCACATGATTGTTTAAAAACCCTAATTGGACAAGAATAAGCCTAGGGAGGACGAAAATGACCTAAATGTTCGTCTAATGACACAAATGAACTTATTGGATGCACAAGATTGTTTAAAATCCCTAATTGGACAAGAATAAGCCTAGGGAGGACGAAAATAACCTAAATGTTCCTCCAATGACACAAATGAACTTATTGGATGCAAAAGATTGGTTAAAAACCCTAATTGGACAAGAATAAGCCTAGGGAGGACGAAAATGACCAAAATGTTCATCCAATGACACAAAGATACCAATTGGATGCACAAGATTGAATAAAAACCCTAATTGGACAAGAATAAGACTAAGGAGGACGAAAATGACCTAAATGTTCCTCCAATGACACAAATGAACTTATTGGATGCACAAGATTGGTTAAAAACCCGAATTGGACAAGAATAAACCTAGGGAGGATGAAAATGACCTAAATGTTCCTCCAATGACACAAATGAACTTATTGGATGCACCAGATTGGCTAAAAACCCTAATTGGACAAGAATAAGCCTAGGGAGGACGAAAATGACCTAAATGTTCATCCAATGACACAAATGAACTTATTGGATGCACAAGATTGGTTAAAATCCCTACATGGACAAGAATAAGCCTAGGGAGGGCGAAAATAACCTAAATGTTCGTCCAATGACACAAACACACCTATTGGATGCACAAGATTGCATAAAAACCCTAACTGGACAAGAATAAGACTAGAGACGACGAAAATGACCTAAATGTTCCTCCAATGACACAAATGAACTTATTGGATGCACAAGGTTGGCTAAAAACTCTAATTGGACAAGAATAAGCCTAGGGAGGACGAAAATGACCTAAATGTTTATCCAATGACACAAATGAATTTATTGAATGCACAAGATTGGTTAAAAACCCTAATTGGACAAGAATAAGCCTAGGGAGGACAAAAATGACCTAAATGTTCCTCCAATGACACAAATGAACTTATTGGATGCACAAGATTGGCTAAAAACCCTAATTGGACAAGAATAAGCCAAGGGAGGGCGAAAATGACCTAAATGTCTTTCCAATGACACAAATGAACTTATTGGATGCACAAGATTGGTTAAAAACCCTAATTGGACAAGAATAAGCCTAGGGAGGATGAAAATGACCTAAATGTTCATCCAATGAAACAAATCAACTTATTGGATGCACATGATTGGTTAAAAACCCTAATTGGACAAGAATAAGCCTAGGGAGGACAAAAATGACCTAACTGTTCGTCTAATGACACTAATGAACTTATTGGATGCACAAGATTGGTTAAAAACCCTAATTGGACAAGAATAAGCCTACGGAGGACGAAAATGACCTAAATGTTCGTCCAATGACACAAACACACCTATTGGATGCACAAGATTGCATAAAAACCCTAATTGGACAAGAATAAGACTAGGGAGGACGAAAATGACCTATATGTTCCTCCAATGACACAACTAAACTTATTGAATGCACAAGATTGGCTAAAAACCCTAATTGGACAAGAATAAGCCTAGGGAGGACGAAAATGACCTAAATGTTCGTCTAATGACACAAATGAACTTATTGGATGCACAAGATTGAATAAAAACCCTAAATGGACAAGAATAAGACTAGGGAGGACGAAAATGACCTAAATGTTCCTCCGTTGACAGAAACACAGCTATTGGATGAACAAGATTGCATAAAAACCCTAATTGGACAAGAATAAGACTAGGGAGGACGAAAATGACCTAAATGTTCCTCCAATGACACAAACACACCTATTGGATGCACAAGATTGGTTAAAAACCCTTATTGGACAAGAATAAGCCTAGGGAGGACGAAAATGTCCTAAATGTTCGTCCAATGACACAAACACACCTATTGGATGCACAAGATTGCATAAAAACCCTAATTGGACAAGAATAAGACTAGGGAGGACGAAAATGACCTAAATGTTCCTCCAATGACACAAACACATATATTGGATGCACAAGATTGCATAAAAACCCTAATTGGACAAGAATAAGACTAGGGAGGACGAAAATGACCTAAATGTTCATCCAATGACACAAATGAACTTATTGGATGCACAAGATTGGTTAAAAACCCTAATTGGACAAGAATAAGCATATGGAGGACGAAAATGACCTAAATGTTCGTCCAATGACACAAACACACCTATTGGATGCACAAGATTGCATAAAAACCCTAATTGGACAAGAATAAGACTAGGGAGGACGAAAATGACCTAAATGTTCCTCCAATGACACAAACACACCTATTGAATGCACAAGATTGCATAAAAACCCTAATTGGACAAGAATAAGACTAGGGAGGACGTAAATGACCTAAATGTTCCACCAATGACACAAATGAACTTATTGGATGCACAAGGTTCGTTAAAAACCCTAATTGGACAAGAATAAGCCTAGGGAGGACGAAAATGACCTAAATGTTCAACCAATGACACAAATGAACTTATTGGATGCACAAGGTTGGTTAAAAACCCTAATTGGACAAGAATAAGCCTAGGGAGGACGAAAATGACCTAAATGTTCGTCCAATGACACAAACACACCTATTGGATGCACAAGATTGCATAAAAACCCTAATTGGACAAGAATAAGACTAGGGAGGACGAAAATGACCTAAATGTTCCTCCAATGACACAAACACACCTATTGAATGCACAAGATTGCATAAAAACCCTAATTGGACAAGAATAAGACTAGGGAGGACGTAAATGACCTAAATGTTCCACCAATGACACAAATGAACTTATTGGATGCACAAGGTTGGTTAAAAACCCTAATTGGACAAGAATAAGACTAGGGAGGACAAAAATGACCTAAATGTTCATCCAATGACACAAATGAACTTATTGGATGCACAAGATTGGTTAAAAACCCTAATTGGACAAGAATAAGCCTAGGGAGGACGAAAATGACCTAAATGTTCGTCCAATGACACAAACACACCTATTGGATGCACAAGATTGCATAAAAACCCTAATTGGACAAGAATAAGACTAGGGAGGACGAAAATGACCTAAATGTTCCTCCAATGACACAAACACACCTACTGGATGCACAAGATTGTATAAAAACCCTAATTCGACAAGAATAAGACTAGGGAGGACGAAAATGACCTAAATGTTCCTCCAATGACAGAAACACACCTATTGGATGCACAAGATAGCATAAAAACCCTAATTGGACAAGAATAAGACTAGGGAGGACGTAAATGACCTAAATGTTCCACCAATGACACAAATGAACTTATTGGATGCAAAAGGTTGGTTAAAAACCCTAATTGGACAAGAATAAGCCTAGGGAGGACGAAAATGACCTAAATGTTCGTCCAATGACACAAACACACCTATTGGATGCACAAGATTGCATAAAAACCCTAATTGGACAAGAATAAGACTAGGGAGGACGAAAATGACCTAAATGTTCCTCCAATGACACAAACACACCTATTGGATGCACAAGATTGCATAAAGACCCTAATTGGACAAGAATAAGACTAGGGAGGACGAAAATGACCTAAATGTTCATCCAATGACACAAATGAACTTATTGGATGCACAAGATTGGTTAAAAACCCTAATTGGACAAGAATAAGCCTAGGGAGGACGAAAATGACCTAAATGTTTGTCCAATGACACAAATGAACTTATTGAATGCACAAGATTGGTTAAAAACCCTAATCGGACAAGAATAAGCCTAGGGAGGATGAAAATGACCTAAATGTTCTTCCAATGACACAAACACACCTATTGGATGCACAAGATTGCATAAAAACCCTTATTGGACAAGAATAAGACTAGGGAGGACGAAAATGACCTAAATGTTCCTCCAATGACACAAACACACCTATTGGATGCACAAGATTGCATAAAAACCCTAATTGGACAAGAATAAGACTAGGGAGGACGAAAATGACCTAAATGTTCATCCAATGACACAAATGAACATATTGAATGCACAAGATTGGTTAAAAACCCTAATCGGTCAAGAATAAGCCTAGGGAGGACGAAAATGACCTAAATGTTCGTCCAATGACACAAACACACCTATTGGATGCACAAGATTGCATAAAAACCCTAATTGGACAAGAATAAGACTAGGGAGGACGAAAATGACCTAAATGTTCCTCCAATGACACAAATGAACTTATTGGACGCACAAGATTGGCTAAAAACCCTAATTGGACAAGAATAAGCCTAGGGAGGACGAAAATGACCTAAATGTTCGTCTAATGACACAAATGAACTTATTGGATGCACAGGATTGAATAAAAACCCTAAATGGACAAGAATAAGACTAGGGAGGACGAAAATGACCTAAATGTTCCTCCGTTGACAGAAACACAGCTATTGGATGAACAAGATTGCATAAAAACCCTAATTGGACAAGAATAAGACTAGGGAGGACGAAAATGACCTAAATGTTCCTCCAATGACACAAACACACCTATTGGATGCACAAGATTGCATAAAAACCCTAATTGGACAAGAATAAGTCTAGGGAGGACGAAAATGACCTAAATGTTCATCCAATGACACAAATGAACTTATTGTATGCACAAGATTGGTTAAAAACCCTAATTGGACAAGAATAAGCCTAGGGAGGACGAAAATGACCTAAATGTTCATTCAATGACACAAATGAACTTATTGGATGCACAAGATAGGTTAAAAACCCTAATTGGACAAGAATAAGCCTAGGGAGGACGAAAATGACCTAAATGTTCGTCCAATGACACAAACACACCTATTGGATGCACAAGATTGCATAAAAACCCTAATTGGACAAGAATAAGCCTAGGGAGGACGAAAATGACCTAACTGTTCGTCCAATGACACAAACACACCTATTGGATGCACAAGATTGCATAAAAACCCTAATTGGACAAGAATAAGACTAGGGAGGACGAAAATGACCTAAATGTTCATCCAATGACACAAATGAACTTATTGAATGCACATGATTGGTTAAAAACCCTAATCGGACAAGAATAAGCCTAGGGAGGACGAAAATGACCTAAATGTTCGTCCAATGACACAAACACACCTATTGGATGCACAAGATTGCATAAAAACCCTAATTGGACAAGAATAAGACTAGGGAGGACGAAAATGACCTAAATGTTCCTCCAATGACACAAACACACCTATTGGATGCACAAGATTGCATAAAAACCTAATTCGACAAGAATAAGACTAAGGACGACGAAAATTACCTAAATGTTCATCCAATGACACAAATGAACTTATTGGATGCACAAGATTGGTTAAAAACCCTAATTGGACAAGAATAAGCCTAGGGAGGACGAAAATGACCTAAATGTTCGTCCAATGACACAAACACACCTATTGGATGCACAAGATTGCATAAAAACCCTAATTGGACAAGAATAAGACTAGGGAGGACGAAAATGACCTAAATGTTCCTTTAATGACACAAACACACCTATTGGATGCACAAGATTGCATAAAAACCCTAATGCGACAAGAATAAGACTAGGGAGGATGAAAATGACCTAAATGTTCATCCAATGACACAAATGAACTTATTGGATGCACAAGATTGGTTAAAAACCCTACTTGGACAAGAATAAGCCTAGGGAGGACGAAAATGACCTAAATGTTCGTCCAATGACACAAACACACCTATTGGATGCACAAGATTACATAAAAACCCTAATTGGACAAGAATAAGACTAGGGAGGACGAAAATGACCTAAATGTTCATCCAATGACACAAATGAACTTATTGGATGCACAAGATTGGTTAAAAACCCTAATTCGACAAGAATAAGCCTAGGGAGGATGAAAATGACCTAAATGTTCATCCAATGACACAAATGAACTTATTGGATGCACAAGATTGGTTGAAAACCCCAATTGGACAAGAATAAGCATAGGGAGGATGAAAATGACCTAAATGTTCGTCCAATGACACAAAAACACCTATTGGATGCACAAGATTGCATAAAAACCCTAATTGGACAAGAATAAGACTAGGGAGGACGAAAATGACCTAAATGTTCATCCAATGACACAAATGAACTTATTGGATGCACAAGATTGGTTAAAAACCCTAATTGGACAAGAATATGCCTAGGGAGGACGAAAATGACCTAACTGTTCATCCAATGACACAAATGAACTTATTGGATGCACAAGATTGGTTAAAAACCCTAATTGGACAAGAATAAGCCTAGGGAGGACGAAAATGACCTAAATGTTCGTCCAATGACACAAAAACACCTATTGGATGCACAAGATTGCATAAAAACCCTAATTGGACAAGAATAAGACTAGGGAGGACGAAAATGACCTAAATGTTCATCCAATGACACAAATGAACTTATTGGATGCACAAGATTGGTTAAAAACCCTAATTGGACTAGAATAAGCATAGGGAGGACGAAAATGACCTAAATGTTCATCCAATGACACAAACCCACATATTGGATGCACAAGATTGCTTAAAATCCTAATTGGACAAGAATAAGACTAGGGAGGACGAAAATGACCTAAATGTTCATCGAATGACACAAATGAACTTATTGGATGCACAAGATTGGTTAAAAACCCTAATTCGACAAGAATAAGCCTAGGGAGGACGAAAATGACCTAAATGTTCATCCAATGACACAAATTAACTTATTGGATGCACAAGATTTGTTGAAAACCCCAATTGGACAAGAAGAAGCCTAGGGAGGACGAAAATGACCTAAATGTTCGTCCAATGACACAAACACACCTATTGGATGCACAAGATTGCATAAAAACCCTAATTGGACAAGAATAAGACTAGGGAGGACGAAAATGACCTAAATGTTCCTCCAATGACACAAACACAACTATTGGATGCACAAGTTTGCATAAAAACCCTAATTGGACAAGAATAAGACTAGGGAGGACGAAAATGACCTAAATGTTCATCCAATGACACAAATGAACTTATTGAATGCACAAGATTGGTTAAAAACCCTAATCCGACAAGAATAAGCCTAGGGAGGACGAAAATGACCTAAATGTTCGTCCAATGACACAAACACACCTATTGGATGCACAAGATTGCATAAAAACCCTAATTGGACAAGAATAAGACTAGGGAGGACGAAAATGACCTAAATGTTCCTCCAATGACACAAACACACCTATTGGATGCACAAGATTGCATAAAAACCCTAATTGGACAAGAATAAGACTAGGGAGGACGAAAATGACCTAAATGTTCATCCAATGACAAAAATGAACATATTGGATGCACAAGATTGGTTAAAAACCCTAATTGGACAAGAATAAGCCTAGGGAGGACGAAAATGACCTAAATGTTCGTCCAATGACACAAACACACCTATTGGATGCACAAGATTGCATAAAAACCCTAATTGGACAAGAATAAGACTAGGGAGGACGAAAATGACCGAAATGTTCCTCCAATGATACAAACACACCTATTAAATGCACAAGATTGCATAAAAACCCTAATTGGACAAGAATAAGACTAGAGAGGACGAAAAAGACCTAAATGTTCATCCAATGACACAAATAAACTTATTGGATGCACAAGATAGGTTACAAACCCTAATTGGATAAGAATAAGCATAGGGAAGACGAAAATGACCTAAATGTTCATCCAATGACACAAAAACACATATTGGATGCACAAGATTGCTTAAAACCCTAATTGGACAAGAATAAGACTAGGGAGGACGAAAATGACCTAAATGTTCATCCAATGACACAAATGAACTTATTGGATGCACAACATTGGTTAAAAACCCTAATTGGACAAGAATAAGCCTAAGGAGGACGAAAATGACCTAAATGTTCATCCAATGACTCAAATGAACTTATTGGATGCACAAGATTGGTTAAAAACCCTAATTGGACAAGAATAAGCCTAGGGAGGGCGAAAATGACCTAAATGTCTTTCCAATGACACAAATGAACTTATTGGATGCACAAGATTGGTTAAAAACCCTAATTGGACAAGAATAAGCCTAGGGAGGACGAAAATGACCTAAATGTTCGTCCAATGACACAAATGAACTTATTGGTTGCACAAGATTGGTTAAAAACCCTAATTGGACAAGAATAAGCCTAGGGAGAGCGAAAATGACCTAAATGTTCGTCTAATGACACAAATGAACTTATTGGATGCACAAGATTGGTTAAAAACCCTAATTGGACAAGAATAAGCCTAGGGAGGACAAAAATGACCTAAATGTTCGTCTAATGACACTAATGAACTTATTGGATGCACAAGATTGGTTAAAAACCCTAATTGGATAAGAATAAGCCTAGGGAGGACGAAAATGACCTAAATGTTCGTCCAATGACACAAACACACCTATTGGATGCACAAGATTGTATAAAAACCCTAATTGGACAAGAATAAGACTAGGGAGGACGAAAATGACCTATATGTTCCTCCAATGACACAACTAAACTTATTGAATGCACAAGATTGGCTAAAAACCCTAATTGGACAAGAATAAGCCTAGGGAGGACGAAAATGACCTAAATGTTTGTCCAATGACACAAACACACCTATTGGATGCACAAGATTGCATAAAAACCCTAATTGGACAAGAATAAGACTAGGAAAGACGAAAATGACCGAAATGTTCCTCCAATGACACAAACACCCCTATTGGATGCACAAGATTGCATAAAAACCCTAATGGGACAAGAATAAGACTAGGGAGGACGAAAATGACCTAAATGTTCTTCCAATGACACAAATGAACTTATTGGATGCACAACATTGGGTAAAAACCCTAATTGGACAAGAATAAGCCTAGGGAGGACGAATATGACCTAAATGTTCGTCCAATGACACAAACACACCTATTGGATGCACAAGATTGCATAAAAACCCTAATTGGACAAGAATAAGACTAGGGAGGACGAAAATGACCGAAATGTTCCTCCAATGACACAAACACACCTATTGGATGCACAAGATTGCATAAAAACCCTAATTGGACAAAAATAAGCCTAAGGAGGATGAAATTGACCTAAATGTTCATCCAATGACACAAATGAACTTATTGGATGCACAAGATTGGTTAAAAGCCCTAATTGGACAAGAATAAGCATAGGGAGGGCGAAAATGACCTAAATGTTCGTCCAATGACACAAATGAACTTATTGGATGCACAAGATTGGTTAAAAACCCTAATTGGACAAGAATAAGCCTAGGGAGGACGAAAATGACCTAAATGTTCATCCAATGACACAAATCAACTTATTGGATGCACAATATTGGTTAAAAGCCCTAATTGGACAAGAATAAGCATAGGGAGGGCAAAAATGACCGAAATGTCTGTCCAATGACACAAATGAACTTATTGGATGCACAAGATTGGTTAAAAACCCTAATTGGACAAGAATAAGCCTAGGGAGGATGAAAATGACCTAAATGTTCATCCAATGACACAAATCAACTTATTGGATGCACATGATTGGTTAAAAACCCTAATTGGACAAGAATAAGCCTGGGGAGGACGAAAATGACCTAAATGTTCGTCTAATGACACAAATAAAATTATTGGATGCACAAGATTGCATAAAAACCCTAACTGGACAAGAATAAGACTAGAGAGGACGAAAATGACCTAAATGTTCCTCCAATGACACAAATGAACTTATTGGATGCACAAGGTTGGCTAAAAACTCTAATTGGACAAGAATAAGCCTAGGGAGGACGAAAATGACCTAAATGTTTATCCAATGACACAAATGAATTTATTGAATGCACAAGATTGGTTAAAAACCCTAATTGGACAAGAATAAGCCTAGGGAGGACAAAAATGACCTAAATGTTCCTCCAATGACACAAATGAACTTATTGGATGCACAAGATTGGCTAAAAACCCTAATTGGACAAGAATAAGCATAGGGAGGACGAAAATGACCTAAATGTTCATCCAATGACACAAATGAACTTATTGGTTCCACAAGATTGGTTAAAAACCCTAATTGGACAAGAATAACCCTAGGGAGGACGAAAATGACCTAAATGTTCATCCAATGACACAAATAAACTTATTGGATGCACATGATTGGTTAAAAACCCTAATTGGACAAGAATAAGCCTAGGAAGGACGAAAATGACCTAAATGTTCGTCTAATGAAACAAATGAACTTATTGGATGCACAAGATTGTTTAATATCCCTAATTGGACAAGAATAAGCCTAGGGAGGACAAAAATGACCTAAATGTTCGTCTAATGACACTAATGAACTTATTGGATGCACAAGATTGGTTAAAAACCCTAATTGGATAAGAATAAGCCTAGGGAGGACGAGAATGACCTAAATGTTCATCCAATGACACAAACACACCTATTGGATGCACAAGATTGAATAAAAACCCTAATTGGACAAGAATAAGACTAGGGAGGACGAAAATGACCTAAATGTTCCTCCAATGACACAAATGAACTTATTGGACGCACAAGATTGGCTAAAAACCCTAATTGGACAAGAATAAGCCTAGGGAGGACGAAAATGACCTAAAGGTTCATCTAATGACACAAACACACCTATTGGATGCACAAGATTGCATAAAAACCCTAATTGGACAAGAATAAGACTAGGGAGGACGAAAATGGCTGAAATGTTCCTCCAATGACACAAACACACCTATTGGATGCACAAGATTGGTTAAAAACCCTAATTGGACAAGAATAAGCCTAGGGAGGACGAAAATGACCTAAATGTTCCTCCAATGACACAAATGAACTTATTGGATGCACATGATTGGTTAAAAACCCTAATTGGACAAGAATAAGCCTAGGGAGGACGAAAATGACCTAAATGTTCGTCTAATGACACAAATGAACTTATTGGATGCACAAGATTGTTTAAAATCCCTAATTGGACAAGAATAAGCCTAGGGAGGACGAAAATAACCTAAATGTTCCTCCAATGACACAAATGAACTTATTGGATGCAAAAGATTGGTTAAAAACCCTAATTGGACAAGAATAAGCCTAGGGAGGGCGAAAATGACCTAAATGTTCATCCAATGACACAAAGACACCTATTGGATGCACAAGATTGAATAAAAACCCTAATTGGACAAGAATAAGACTAGGGAGGACGAAAATGACCTAAATGTTCCTCCAATGACACAAATGAACTTATTGGATGCACAAGATTGGTTAAAAACCCTAATTGGACAAGAATAAACCTAGGGAGGATGAAAATGACCTAAATGTTCCTCCAATGACACAAATGAACTTATTGGATGCACCAGATTGGCTAAAAACCCTAATTGGACAAGAATAAGCCTAGGGAGGACGAAAATGACCTAAATGTTCATCCAATGACACAAATGAACTTATTGGATGCACAAGATTGGTTAAAAACCCTAATTGGACAAGAATAAGCGTAGGGAGGACGAAAATGACCTAAATGTTCGTCCAATGACACAAATGAACTTATTGGATGCACAAGATTGGTTAAAAACCCTAATTGGACAAGAATAAGCCTAGGGAGGACGAAAATGACCTAAATGTTCATCCAATGACACAAATCAACTTATTGGATGCACCTGATTGGTTAAAAACCCTAATTGGACAAGAATAAGCCTAGGGAGGACGAAAATGACCCAAATGTTCCTCCAATGACACAAATGAACTTATTGGATGCACAAGATTGGCTAAAAACCCTAATTGGACAAGAATAAGCCTAGGGAGGACGAAAATGACCTAAATGTTCGTCCAATGACACAAACACACCTATTGGATGCACAAGATTGCATAAAAACCCTAATTGGACAAGAATAAGCCTAGGGAGGACGAAAATGACCTAAATGTTCATCCAATGACACAAATGAACTTATTGGACACACAAGATTGGTTAAAAACCCTAATTGGACAAGAATAAGCCTAGGGAGGACGAAAATGACCTAAATGTTCATCCAATGACACAAATGAACTTATTGGATGCACAAGATTGGTTAAAAACCCTAATTGGACAAGATTAAGCCTAGGGAGGACGAAAATGACCTAAATGTTCGTCCAATGACACAAACACACCTATTGGATGCACAAGATTGCATAAAAACCCTAATTAGACAAGAATAAGACTAAGGAGGACGAAAATAACCTAAATCTTTATCCAATGACACAAACACACCTATTGGATGCACAAGATTGGTTAAAAACCATAGTTGGACAAGAAAACGCCTAGGGAAGACGAAAATGACCTAAATGTTCATCCAATGACACAAATGAACTTAATGGATGCACAAGATTGGTTAAAAACCCTAATTGGACAAGAATAAGCCTAGGGAGGACGAAAATGACCTAAATGTTCCTCCAATGACACAAATGAACTTATTGGATGCACAAGATTGGTTAAAAACCCTAATTGGACAAGAATAAGCCTAGGGAGGACGAAAATGACCTAAATGTTCATCCAATGACACAAAGATACCAATTGGATGCACAAGATTGAATAAAAACCCTAATTGGACAAGAATAAGACTAGGGAGGACGAAAATGACCTAAATGTTCCTCCAATGACACAAATGAACTTATTGGATGCACAAGATTGGTTAAAAACCCTAATTGGACAAGAATAAACCTAGGGAGGATGAAAATGACCTAAATGTTCCTCCAATGACACAAATGAACTTATTGGATGCACCAGATTGGCTAAAAACCCTAATTGGACAAGAATAAGCCTAAGGAGGACGAAAATGACCTAAATGTTCATCCAATGACACAAATGAACTTATTGGATGCACAAGATTGGTTAAAATCCCTAATTGGACAAGAATAAGCCTAGGGAGGGCGAAAATAACCTAAATGTTCGTCCAATGAAACAAACACACCTATTGGATGCACAAGATTGCATAAAAACCCTAACTGGACAAGAATAAGACTAGAGACGACGAAAATGACCTAAATGTTCCTCCAATGACACAAATGAACTTATTGGATGCACAAGGTTGGCTAAAAACTCTAATTGGACAAGAATAAGCCTAGGGAGGACGAAAATGACCTAAATGTTTATCCAATGACACAAATGAATTTATTGAATGCACAAGATTGGTTAAAAACCCTAATTGGACAAGAATAAGCCTAGGGAGGACAAAAATGACCTAAATGTTCCTCCAATGACACAAATGAACTTATTGGATGCACAAGATTGGCTAAAAACCCTAATTGGACAAGAATAAGCATAGGGAGGACGAAAATGACCTAAATGTTCATCCAATGACACAAATGAACTTATTGGTTCCACAAGATTGGTTAAAAACCCTAATTGGACAAGAATAACCCTAGGGAGGGCGAAAATGACCTAAATGTTCATCCAATGACACAAATAAACTTATTGGATGCACATGATTGGTTAAAAACCCTAATTGGACAAGAATAAGCCTAGGGAGGACGAAAATGACCTAAATGTTCGTCTAATGACACAAATGAACTTATTGGATGCACAAGATTGTTTAAAATCCCTAATTGGACAAGAATAAGCCTAGGGAGGACGAAAATGACCTAATTGTTCATCCAATGACACAAATGAACTTATTGGATGCAAAAGATTGGTTAAAAACCCTAATTGGACAAGAATAAGCCTAGGGAGGACGAGAATGACATAAATGTTCATCCAATGACACAAACACACCTATTGGATGCACAAGATTGAATAAAAACCCTAATTGGACAAGAATAAGACTAGGGAGGACGAAAATGACCTAAATGTTCCTCCAATGACACAAATGAACTTATCGGACGCACAAGATTGGCTAAAAACCCTAATTGGACAAGAATAAGCCTAGGGAGGACGAAAATGACCTAAAGGTTCATCCAATGACACAAACACACCTATTGGATGCACAAGATTGCATAAAAACCCTAATTGGACAAGAATAAGACTAGGGAGGACGAAAATGACTGAAATGTTCCTCCAATGACACAAACACACCTATTGGATGCACAAGATTGGTTAAAAACCCTAATTGGACAAGAATAAGCCTAGGGAGGACGAAAATGACCTAAATGTTCCTCCAATGACACAAATGAACTTATTGGATGCACATGATTGGTTAAAAACCCTAATTGGACAAGAATAAGCTTAGGGAGGACGAAAATGACCTAAATGTTCGTCTAATGACACAAATGAACTTATTGGATGCACAAGATTGTTTAAAATCCCTAATTGGACAAGAATAAGCCTAGGGAGGACGAAAATAACCTAAATGTTCCTCCAATGACACAAATGAACTTATTGGATGCAAAAGATTGGTTAAAAACCCTAATTGGACAAGAATAAGCCTAGGGAGGACGAAAATGACCTAAATGTTCATCCAATGACACAAAGATACCAATTGGATGCACAAGATTGAATAAAAACCCTAATTGGACAAGAATAAGACTAGGGAGGACGAAAATGACCTAAATGTTCCTCCAATGACACAAATGAACTTATTGGATGCACAAGATTGGTTAAAAACCCTAATTGGACAAGAATAAACCTAGGGAGGAAGAAAATGACCTAAATGTTCCTCCAATGACACAAATGAACTTATTGGATGCACCAATTTGGCTAAAAACCCTAATTGGACAAGAATAAGCCTAGGGAGGACGAAAATGACCTAAATGTTCATCCAATGACACAAATGAACTTATTGGATGCACAAGATTGGTTAAAATCCCTAATTGGACAAGAATAAGCCTAGGGAGGGCGAAAATAACCTAAATGTTCGTCCAATGAAACAAACACACCTATTGGATGCACATGATTGGTTAAAAACCCTAATTGGACAAGAATAAGCCTAGGGAGGACGAAAATGACCTAAATGTTCGTCTAATGACACAAATGAACTTATTGGATGCACAAGATTGTTTAAAATCCCTAATTGGACAAGAATAAGCCTAGGGAGGACGAAAATGACCTAATTGTTCATCCAATGAAACAAATGAACTTATTGGATGCAAAAGATTGGTTAAAAACCCTAATTGGACATGAATAAGCCTAGGGAGGACGAGAATGACATAAATGTTCATCCAATGACACAAACACACCTATTGGATGCACAAGATTGAATAAAAACCCTAATTGGACAAGAATTAGACTAGGGAGGACGAAAATGACCTAAATGTTCCTCCAACGACACAAATGAACTTATCGGACGCACAAGATTGGCTAAAAACCCTAATTGGACAAGAATAAGCCTAGGGAGGACGAAAATGACCTAAAGGTTCATCCAATGACACAAACACACCTATTGGATGCACAAGATTGCATAAAAACCCTAATTGGACAAGAATAAGACTAGGGAGGACGAAAATGACTGAAATGTTCCTCCATTGACACAAACACACCTATTGGATGCACAAGATTGGTTAAAAACCCTAATTGGACAAGAATAAGCCTAGGCAGGACGAAAATGACCTAAATGTTCCTCCAATGACACAAATGAACTTATTGGATGCACATGATTGTTTAAAAACCCTAATTGGACAAGAATAAGCCTAGGGAGGACGAAAATGACCTAAATGTTCGTCTAATGACACAAATGAACTTATTGGATGCACAAGATTGTTTAAAATCCCTAATTGGACAAGAATAAGCCTAGGGAGGACTAAAATAACCTAAATGTTCCTCCAATGACACAAATGAACTTATTGGATGCAAAAGATTGGTTAAAAACCCTAATTGGACAAGAATAAGCCTAGGGAGGACGAAAATGACCTAAATGTTCATCCAATGACACAAAGATACCAATTGGATGCACAAGATTGAATAAAAACCCTAATTGGACAAGAATAAGACTAAGGAGGACGAAAATGACCTAAATGTTCCTCCAATGACACAAATGAACTTATTGGATGCACAAGATTGGTTAAAAACGCTAATTGGACAAGAATAAACCTAGGGAGGATGAAAATGACCTAAATGTTCCTCCAATGACACAAATGAACTTATTGGATGCACCAGATTGGCTAAAAACCCTAATTGGACAAGAATAAGCCTAGGGAGGACGAAAATGACCTAAATGTTCATCCAATGACACAAATGAACTTATTGGATGCACAAGATTGGTTAAAATCCCTAATTGGACAAGAATAAGCCTAGGGAGGGCGAAAATAACCTAAATGTTCGTCCAATGACACAAACACACCTATTGGATGCACAAGATTGCATAAAAACCTTAACTGGACAAGAATAAGACTAGAGACGACGAAAATGACCTAAATGTTCCTCCAATGACACAAATGAACTTATTGGATGCACAAGGTTGGCTAAAAACTCTAATTGGACAAGAATAAGCCTAGGGAGGACGAAAATGACCTAAATGTTTATCCAATGACACAAATGAATTTATTGAATGCACAAGATTGGTTAAAAACCCTAATTGGACAAGAATAAGCCTAGGGAGGACAAAAATGACCTAAATGTTCCTCCAATGACACAAATGAACTTATTGGATGCACAAGATTGGCTAAAAACCCTAATTGGACAAGAATAAGCATAGGGAGGACGAAAATGACCTAAATGTTCATCCAATGACACAAATGAACTTATTGGTTCCACAAGATTGGTTAAAAACCCTAATTGGACAAGAATAACCCTAGGGAGGACGAAAATGACCTAAATGTTCATCCAATGACACAAATAAACTTATTGGATGCACATGATTGGTTAAAAACCCTAATTGGACAAGAATAAGCCTAGGGAGGACGAAAATGCCCTAAATGTTCGTCTAATGACACAAATGAACTTATTGGATGCACAAGATTGTTTAAAATCCCTAATTGGACAAGAATAAGCCTAGGGAGGACGAAAATGACCTAATTGTTCATCCAATGACACAAATGAACTTATTGGATGCAAAAGATTGGTTAAAAACCCTAATTGGACAAGAATAAGCCTAGGGAGGACGAGAATGACCTAAATGTTCGTCCAATGACACAAACACACCTATTGGATGCACAAGATTGAATAAAAACCCTAATTGGACAAGAATAAGACTAGGGAGGACGAAAATGACCTAAATGTTCCTCCAATGACACAAATGAACTTATTGAATGCACAAGATTGGCTAAAAACCCTAATTGGACAAGAATAAGCCTAGGGAGGACGAAAATGACCTAAAGGTTCATCCAATGACACAAACACACCTATTGGATGCAGAGATTGCATAAAAACCCTAATTGGACAAGAATAAGACTAGGGAGGACGAAAATGACTGAAATGTTCCTCCAATGACACAAACACACCTATTGGATGCACAAGATTGGTTAAAAACCCTAATTGGACAAGAATAAGCCTAGGGAGGACGAAAATGACCTAAATGTTCCTCCAATGACACAAATGAACTTATTGGATGCACATGATTGTTTAAAAACCCTAATTGGACAAGAATAAGCCTAGGGAGGACGAAAATGACCTAAATGTTCGTCTAATGACACAAATGAACTTATTGGATGCACAAGATTGTTTAAAATCCCTAATTGGACAAGAATAAGCCTAGGGAGGACGAAAATAACCTAAATGTTCCTCCAATGACACAAATGAACTTATTGGATGCAAAAGATTGGTTAAAAACCCTAATTGGACAAGAATAAGCCTAGGGAGGGCGAAAATGACCTAAATGTTCATCCAATGACACAAAGACACCTATTGGATGCACAAGATTGAATAAAAACCCTAATTGGACAAGAATAAGACTAGGGAGGACGAAAATGACCTAAATGTTCCTCCAATGACACAAATGAACTTATTGGATGCACATGATTGGTTAAAAACCCTAATTGGACAAGAATAAGCCTAGGGAGGACGAAAATGACCTAAATGTTCGTCTAATGACACAAATGAACTTATTGGATGCACAAGATTGTTTAAAATCCCTAATTGGACAAGAATAAGCCTAGGGAGGACAAAAATGACCTAAATGTTCCTCCAATGACACAAATGAACTTATTGGATGCACAAGATTGGCTAAAAACCCTAATTGGACAAGAATAAGCATAGGGAGGACGAAAATGACCTAAATGTTCATCCAATGACACAAATGAACTTATTGGTTCCACAAGATTGGTTAAAAACCCTAATTGGACAAGAATAAGCCTAGGGAGGACGAAAATGACCTAAATGTTCATCCAATGACACAAATAAACTTATTGGATGCACATGATTGGTTAAAAACCCTAATTGGACAAGAATAAGCCTAGGGAGGACGAAAATGACCTAAATGTTCGTCTAATGACACAAATGAACTTATTGGATGCACAAGATTGTTTAAAATCCCTAATTGGACAAGAATAAGCCTAGGGAGGACGAAAATGACCTAAATGTTCTTCCAATGACACAAACACACCTATTGGATGCACAAGATTGAATAAAAACCCTAATTGGACAAGAATAAGACTAGGGAGGACGAAAATGACCTAAATGTTCCTCCAATGACACAAACACACCTATTGGATGCACAAGATTGCATAAAAACCCTAATTGGACAAGAATAAGACTAGGGAGGACGAAAATGACCTAAATGTTCCTCCAATGACAGAAACACACCTTTTGGATGCACAACATTGCATAAAAACCCTAATTCGACAAGAATAAGACTAGGGAGGACGAAAATGACCTCAATGTTCCTCCAATGACACAAACACACCTATTGGATGCACAAGATTGCATAAAAACCCTAATTGGACAAGAATAAGACTAGGGAGGACGAAAATGACCTAAATGTTCCTCCAATGACACAAACACACCTATTGGATGCACAAGATTGCATAAAAACCCTAATTCAACAAGAATAAGACTAGGGAGGACGAAAATGACCTAAATGTTCCTCCAATAACACAAACACACCTATTGGATGCACAAGATTGCATAAAAACCCTAATTGGACAAGAATAAGACTAGGGAAGACGAAAATGACCTAAATGTTCATCCAATGACACAAATGAACTTATTGGATGCACAAGATTGGTTAAAAACCCTAATTGGTTAAGAATAAGCATAGGGAGGACGAAAATGACCTAAATGTTCATCCAATGACACAAACACACATATTAGATGCACAAGATTGGTTAAAAACCCTAATTGGACAAGAATAAGCCTAGGGAGGACGAAAATGACCTAAATGTTCCTCCAATGACACAAATGAACTAATTGGATGCACAAGGTTGGCTAAAAACTCTAATTGGACAAGAATAAGCCTAGGGAGGACGAAAATGACCTAAATGTTTATCCAATGACACAAATGAATTTATTGAATGCACAAGATTGGTTAAAAACCCTAATTGGACAAGAATAAGCCTAGGGAGGACAAAAATGACCTAAATGTTCATCCAATGACACAAATGAACTTATTGGATGCACAAGATTGGCTAAAAACCCTAATTGGACAAGAATAAGCATAGGGAGGACGAAAATGACCTAAATGTTCATCCAATGACACAAATGAACTTATTGGTTCCACAAGATTGGTTAAAAACCCTAATTGGACAAGAATAACCCTAGGGAGGACGAAAATGACCTAAATGTTCATCCAATGACACAAATAAACTTATTGGATGCACATGATTGGTTAAAAACCCTAATTGGACAAGAATAAGCCTAGGGAGGACGAAAATGACCTAAATGTTCGTCTAATGACACAAATGAACTTATTGGATGCACAAGATTGTTTAAAATCCCTAATTGGACAAGAATAAGCCTAGGGAGGACGAAAATGACCTAATTGTTCATCCAATGACACAAATGAACATATTGGATGCAAAAGATTGGTTAAAAACCCTAATTGGACAAGAATAAGCCTAGGGAGGACGAGAATGACATAAATGTTCATCCAATGACACAAACACACCTATTGGATGCACAAGATTGAATAAAAACCCTAATTGGACAAGAATAAGACTAGGGAGGACGAAAATGACCTAAATGTTCCTCCAATGACACAAATGAACTTATCGGACGCACAAGATTGGCTAAAAACCCTAATTGGACAAGAATAAGCCTAGGGAGGACGAAAATGACCTAAAGGTTCATCCAATGACACAAACACACCTATTGGATGCACAAGATTGCATAAAAACCCTAATTGGACAAGAATAAGACTAGGGAGGACGAAAATGACTGAAATGTTCCTCCAATGACACAAACACACCTATTGGATGCACAAGATTGGTTAAAAACCCTAATTGGACAAGAATAAGCCTAGGGAGGACGAAAATGACCTAAATGTTCCTCCAATGACACAAATGAACTTATTGGATGCACATGATTGGTTAAAAACCCTAATTGGACAAGAATAAGCTTAGGGAGGACGAAAATGACCTAAATGTTCGTCTAATGACACAAATGAACTTATTGGATGCACAAGATTGTTTAAAATCCCTAATTGGACAAGAATAAGCCTAGGGAGGACGAAAATAACCTAAATGTTCCTCCAATGACACAAATGAACTTATTGGATGCAAAAGATTGGTTAAAAACCCTAATTGGACAAGAATAAGCCTAGGGAGGACGAAAATGACCTAAATGTTCATCCAATGACACAAAGATACCAATTGGATGCACAAGATTGAATAAAAACCCTAATTGGACAAGAATAAGACTAGGGAGGACGAAAATGACCTAAATGTTCCTCCAATGACACAAATGAACTTATTGGATGCACAAGATTGGTTAAAAACCCTAATTGGACAAGAATAAACCTAGGGAGGATGAAAATGACCTAAATGTTCCTCCAATGACACAAATGAACTTATTGGATGCACCAGATTGGCTAAAAACCCTAATTGGACAAGAATAAGCCTAGGGAGGACGAAAATGACCTAAATGTTCATCCAACGACACAAATGAACTTATTGGATGCACAAGATTGGTTAAAAACCCTAATTGGACAAGAATAAGCCTAGGGAGGACGAAAATGACCTAAATGTTCATCCAATGACACAAATACACCTATTGGATGCACAAGATTGGTGAAAAACCCTAATTGGACAAGAATATGCCTAGGGAGGACGAAAATGACCTAAATGTTCATCCAATGACACAAATGAACTTATTGGATGCACAAGATTGCTTAAAAACCCTAATTGGACAAGAATAAGCCTAGGGAGGACGAAAATGACCTAAATGTTCCTCCAATGACACAAATGAACTTATTGGATGCACAAGATTGGCTAAAAACCCTAATTGGACAAGAATAAGCCTAGGGAGGACGAAAATGACCTAAAGGTTCATCCAATGACACAAACACACCTATTGGATGCACAAGATTGCATAAAAACCCTAATTGGACAAGAATAAGACTAGGGAGGACGAAAATGACTGAAATGTTCCTCCAATGACACAAACACACCTATTGGATGCACAAGATTGGTTAAAAACCCTAATTGGACAAGAATAAGCCTAGGGAGGACGAAAATGACCTAAATGTTCCTCCAATGACACAAATGAACTTATTGGATGCACATGATTGTTTAAAAACCCTAATTGGACAAGAATAAGCCTAGGGAGGACGAAAATGACCTAAATGTTCGTCTAATGACACAAATGAACTTATTGGATGCACAAGATTGTTTAAAATCCCTAATTAGACAAGAATAAGCCTAGGGAGGACGAAAATAACCTAAATGTTCCTCCAATGACACAAATGAACTTATTGGATGCAAAAGATTGGTTAAAAACCCTAATTGGACAAGAATAAGCCTATGGAGGACGAAAATGACCTAAATGTTCATCCAATGACACAAAGATACCAATTGGATGCACAAGATTGAATAAAAACCCTAATTGGACAAGAATAAGACTAGGGAGGACGAAAATGACCTAAATGTTCCTCCAATGACACAAATGAACTTATTGGATGCACAAGATTGGTTAAAAACCCTAATTGGACAAGAATAAACCTAGGGAGGATGAAAATGACCTAAATGTTCCTCCAATGACACAAATGAACTTATTGGATGCACCAGATTGGCTAAAAACCCTAATTGGACAAGAATAAGCCTAGGGAGGACGAAAATGACCTAAATGTTCATCCAATGACACAAATGAACTTATTGGATGCACAAGATTGGTTAAAATCCCTAATTGGACAAGAATAAGCCTAGGGAGGGCGAAAATAACCTAAATGTTCGTCCAATGACACAAACACACCTATTGGATGCACAAGATTGCATAAAAACCCTAACTGGACAAGAATAAGACTAGAGACGACGAAAATGACCTAAATGTTCCTCCAATGACACAAATGAACTTATTGGATGCACAAGGTTGGCTAAAAACTCTAATTGGACAAGAATAAGCCTAGGGAGGACGAAAATGACCTAAATGTTTATCCAATGACACAAATGAATTTATTGAATGCACAAGATTGGTTAAAAACCCTAATTGGACAAGAATAAGCCTAGGGAGGACAAAAATGACCTAAATGTTCCTCCAATGACACAAATGAACTTATTGGATGCACAAGATTGGCTAAAAACCCTAATTGGACAAGAATAAGCATAGGGAGGACGAAAATGACCTAAATGTTCATCCAATGACACAAATGAACTTATTGGTTCCACAAGATTGGTTAAAAACCCTAATTGGACAAGAATAACCCTAGGGAGGACGAAAATGACCTAAATGTTCATCCAATGACACAAATAAACTTATTGGATGCACATGATTGGTTAAAAACCCTAATTGGACAAGAATAAGCCTAGGAAGGACGAAAATGACCTAAATGTTCGTCTAATGAAACAAATGAACTTATTGGATGCACAAGATTGTTTAATATCCCTAATTGGACAAGAATAAGCCTAGGGAGGACAAAAATGACCTAAATGTTCGTCTAATGACACTAATGAACTTATTGGATGCACAAGATTGGTTAAAAACCCTAATTGGATAAGAATAAGCCTAGGGAGGACGAGAATGACCTAAATGTTCATCCAATGACACAAACACACCTATTGGATGCACAAGATTGAATAAAAACCCTAATTGGACAAGAATAAGACTAGGGAGGACGAAAATGACCTAAATGTTCCTCCAATGACACAAATGAACTTATTGGACGCACAAGATTGGCTAAAAACCCTAATTGGACAAGAATAAGCCTAGGGAGGACGAAAATGACCTAAAGGTTCATCTAATGACACAAACACACCTATTGGATGCACAAGATTGCATAAAAACCCTAATTGGACAAGAATAAGACTAGGGAGGACGAAAATGGCTGAAATGTTCCTCCAATGACACAAACACACCTATTGGATGCACAAGATTGGTTAAAAACCCTAATTGGACAAGAATAAGCCTAGGGAGGACGAAAATGACCTAAATGTTCCTCCAATGACACAAATGAACTTATTGGATGCACATGATTGGTTAAAAACCCTAATTGGACAAGAATAAGCCTAGGGAGGACGAAAATGACCTAAATGTTCGTCTAATGACACAAATGAACTTATTGGATGCACAAGATTGTTTAAAATCCCTAATTGGACAAGAATAAGCCTAGGGAGGACGAAAATGACCTAATTGTTCATCCAATGACACAAATGAACTTATTGGATGCAAAAGATTGGTTAAAAACCCTAATTGGACAAGAATAAGCCAAGGGAGGACGAGAATGACCTAAATGTTCGTCCAATGACACAAACAAACCTATTGGATGCACAAGATTGAATAAAAACCGTAATTGGACAAGAATAAGACTAGGGAGGACGTAAATGACCTAAATGTTCCTCCAATGACACAAATGAACTTATTGAATGCACAAGATTGGCTAAAAACCCTAATTGGACAAGAATAAGCCTAGGGAGGACGAAAATGACCTAAAGGTTCATCCAATGACACAAACACACCTATTGGATGCAGAGATTGCATAAAAACCCTAATTGGACAAGAATAAGACTAGGGAGGACGAAAATGACTGAAATGTTCCTCCAATGACACAAACACACCTATTGGATGCACAAGATTGGTTAAAAACCCTAATTGGACAAGAATAAGCCTAGGGAGGACGAAAATGACCTAAATGTTCCTCCAATGACACAAATGAACTTATTGGATGCACATGATTGTTTAAAAACCCTAATTGGACAAGAATAAGCCTAGGGAGGACGAAAATGACCTAAATGTTCGTCTAATGACACAAATGAACTTATTGGATGCACAAGATTGTTTAAAATCCCTAAGTAGACAAGAATAAGCCTAGGGAGGACGAAAATAACCTAAATGTTCCTCCAATGACACAAATGAACTTATTGGATGCAAAAGATTGGTTAAAAACCCTAATTGGACAAGAATAAGCCTATGGAGGACGAAAATGACCTAAATGTTCATCCAATGACACAAAGATACCAATTGGATGCACAAGATTGAATAAAAACCCTAATTTGACAAGAATAAGACTAGGGAGGACGAAAATGACCTAAATGTTCCTCCAATGACACAAATGAACTTATTGGATGCACAAGATTGGTTAAAAACCCTAATTGGACAAGAATAAACCTAGGGAGGATGAAAATGACCTAAATGTTCCTCCAATGACACAAATGAACTTATTGGATGCACCAGATTGGCTAAAAACCCTAATTGGACAAGAATAAGCCTAGGGAGGACGAAAATGACCTAAATGTTCATCCAATGACACAAATGAACTTATTGGATGCACAAGATTGGTTAAAATCCCTAATTGGACAAGAATAAGCCTAGGGAGGGCGAAAATAACCTAAATGTTCGTCCAATGACACAAACACACCTATTGGATGCACAAGATTGCATAAAAACCCTAACTGGACAAGAATAAGACTAGAGACGACGAAAATGACCTAAATGTTCCTCCAATGACACAAATGAACTTATTGGATGCACAAGGTTGGCTAAAAACTCTAATTGGACAAGAATAAGCCTAGGGAGGACGAAAATGACCTAAATGTTTATCCAATGACACAAATGAATTTATTGAATGCACAAGATTGGTTAAAAACCCTAATTGGACAAGAATAAGCCTAGGGAGGACAAAAATGACCTAAATGTTCCTCCAATGACACAAATGAACTTATTGGATGCACAAGATTGGCTAAAAACCCTAATTGGACAAGAATAAGCATAGGGAGGACGAAAATGACCTAAATGTTCATCCAATGACACAAATGAACTTATTGGTTCCACAAGATTGGTTAAAAACCCTAATTGGACAAGAATAACCCTAGGGAGGACGAAAATGACCTAAATGTTCATCCAATGACACAAATAAACTTATTGGATGCACATGATTGGTTAAAAACCCTAATTGGACAAGAATAAGCCTAGGAAGGACGAAAATGACCTAAATGTTCGTCTAATGAAACAAATGAACTTATTGGATGCACAAGATTGTTTAATATCCCTAATTGGACAAGAATAAGCCTAGGGAGGACAAAAATGACCTAAATGTTCGTCTAATGACACTAATGAACTTATTGGATGCACAAGATTGGTTAAAAACCCTAATTGGATAAGAATAAGCCTAGGGAGGACGAGAATGACCTAAATGTTCATCCAATGACACAAACACACCTATTGGATGCACAAGATTGAATAAAAACCCTAATTGGACAAGAATAAGACTAGGGAGGACGAAAATGACCTAAATGTTCCTCCAATGACACAAATGAACTTATTGGACGCACAAGATTGGCTAAAAACCCTAATTGGACAAGAATAAGCCTAGGGAGGACGAAAATGACCTAAAGGTTCATCTAATGACACAAACACACCTATTGGATGCACAAGATTGCATAAAAACCCTAATTGGACAAGAATAAGACTAGGGAGGACGAAAATGGCTGAAATGTTCCTCCAATGACACAAACACACCTATTGGATGCACAAGATTGGTTAAAAACCCTAATTGGACAAGAATAAGCCTAGGGAGGACGAAAATGACCTAAATGTTCCTCCAATGACACAAATGAACTTATTGGATGCACATGATTGGTTAAAAACCCTAATTGGACAAGAATAAGCCTAGGGAGGACGAAAATGACCTAAATGTTCGTCTAATGACACAAATGAACTTATTGGATGCACAAGATTGTTTAAAATCCCTAATTGGACAAGAATAAGCCTAGGGAGGACGAAAATAACCTAAATGTTCCTCCAATGACACAAATGAACTTATTGGATGCAAAAGATTGGTTAAAAACCCTAATTGGACAAGAATAAGCCTAGGGAGGGCGAAAATGACCTAAATGTTCATCCAATGACACAAAGACACCTATTGGATGCACAAGATTGAATAAAAACCCTAATTGGACAAGAATAAGACTAGGGAGGACGAAAATGACCTAAATGTTCCTCCAATGACACAAATGAACTTATTGGATGCACAAGATTGGTTAAAAACCCTAATTGGACAAGAATAAACCTAGGGAGGATGAAAATGACCTAAATGTTCCTCCAATGACACAAATGAACTTATTGGATGCACCAGATTGGCTAAAAACCCTAATTGGACAAGAATAAGCCTAGGGAGGACGAAAATGACCTAAATGTTCATCCAACGACACAAATGAACTTATTGGATGCACAAGGTTGGTTAAAAACCCTAATTGGACAAGAATAAGACTTGGGAGGACGAAAATGACCTAAATGTTCGTCTAATGACACAAATGAACTTATTGGATGCACAAGATTGTTTAAAATCCCTAATTGGACAAGAATAAGCCTAGGGAGGACGAAAATAACCTAAATGTTCCTCCAATGACACAAATGAACTTATTGGATGCACAAGATTGGTCAAAAACCCTAATTGGACAAGAATAAACCTAGGGAGGATGAAAATGACCTAAATGTTCCTCCAATGACACAAATGAACTTATTGGATGCACCAGATTGGCTAAAAACCCTAATTGGACAAGAATAAGCCTAGGGAGGACGAAAATGACCTAAATGTTCATCCAACGACACAAATGAACTTATTGGATGCACAAGATTGGTTAAAAACCCTAATTGGACAAGAATAAGCCTAGGGAGGACGAAAATGACCTAAATGTTCAACCAATGACACAAATGAACTTATTGGATGCACAAGGTTGGTTAAAAACCCTAATTGGACAAGAATAAGCCTAGGGAGGACGAAAATAACCAAATTGTTCGTCCAATGACACAAACACACCTATTGGATGCACAGGATTGCATAAAAACCCTAATTGGACAGGAATTAGTCTAGGGAGGACGAAAATGACCTAAATGTTCGTCCAATGACACAAACACACCTCTAGGATGCACAAGATTGCATAAAAACCCTAATTGGACAAGAACAAGCCTAGGGAGGACGAAAATGACCTAAATGTTCATCCAATGACACAAATGAACTTATTGGATGCACAAGATTGGTTAAAAACCCTAATTGGAGAAGAATAAGCCTTGGGAGGACGTAAATGACCTAAATGTTCATCCAATGACACAAATGAACTTATTGGATGCACAAGATTGGTTAAAAACCCTAATTGGACTAGAATAAGCATAGGGAGGACGAAAATGACCTAAATGTTCATCCAATGACACAAACACACATATTGGATGCACAAGATTGCTTAAAACCCTAATTGGACAAGAATAAGACTAGGGATGACGAAAATGACCTAAATGTTCATCCAATGACACAAATGAACTTATTGGATGCACAAGATTGGTTAAAAACCCTAATTGGACAAGAATAAGCCTAGGGAGGACGAAAATGACCTAAATGTTCGTCCAATGACACAAACACACCTATTGGATGCACAAGATTGCATAAAAATCCTAATTGGATAAGAATAAGACTAGGGAGGACGAAAATGACCTAAATGTTCATCCAATGACACAAATGAACTTATTGGATGCACAAGATTGGTTAAAAACCCTAATTGGACAAGAATAAGCCTAGGGAGGACGAAAATGACCTAAATGTTTGTCCAATGACACAAATACACCTATTGGATGCACAAGATTGCATAAAATCCCTAATTGGACAAGAATAAGACTAGGGAGGACGAAAATGACCTAAATGTTCCTCCAATGACACAAACACACCTATTGGATGCACAAGATTGCATAAAAACCCTAATTGGACAAGAATAAGACTAGGGAGGACGAAAATGACCTAAATGTTCATCCAATGACACAAATGAACTTATTGGATGCACAAGATTGGTTAAAAACCCTAGTTGGACAAGAATAAGCATAGGGAGGACGAAAATGACCTAAATGTTCATCCAATGACACAAACACACATATTGGATGCACAAGATTGCTTAAAACCCTAATTGGACAAGAATAAGACTAGGGATGACGAAAATGACCTAAATGTTCATCCAATGACACAAATGAACTTATTGTATGCACAAGATTGGTTAAAAACCCTAATTGGACAAGAATAAGCATAGGGAGGTCAAAAATTACCTAAATGTTCATCCAATGACACAAACACACATATTGGATGCACAAGATTGCTTAAAACCCTAATTGGACAAGAATAAGCCTAGGGAGGACGTAAATGACCTAAATGTTCATCCAATGACACAAATGAACTTATTGAATGCACAAGATTGGTTAAAAACCCTAATTGGACAAGAATAAGCATAGGGAGGACGAAAATGACCTAAATGTTCATCCAATGACACAAACACACATATTGGATGCACAAGATTGCTTAAAACCCTAATTGGACAAGAATAAGACTAGGGATGACGAAAATGACCTAAATGTTCATCCAATGACACAAATGAACTTATTGGATGCACAAGATTGGTGAAAAACCCTAATTGGACAAGAATAAGCCTAGGGAGGACGAAAATGACCTAAATGTTCGTCCAATGACACAAACACACCTATTGGATGCACAAGATTGCATAAAAACCCTAATTGGACAAGAACAAGCCTAGGGAGGACGAAAATGACCTAAATGTTCATCCAATGACACAAATGAACTTATTGGATGCACAATATTGGTTAAAAACCCTAATTGGACAAGAATAAGCCTAGGGAGGACCTAAATGACCTAAATGTTCATCCAATGACACAAATGAACTTATTGGATGCACAAGATTGGTTAAAAACCCTAATTGGACAAGAATAAGCATAGGGAGGACGAAAATGACCTAAATGTTCATCCAATGACACAAACACACATATTGGATGCACAAGATTGCTTAAAACCCTAATTGGACAAGAATAAGACTAGGGATGACGAAAATGACCTAAATGTTCATCCAATGACACAAATGAACTTATTGGATGCACAAGATTGGTTAAAAACCCTAATTGGACAAGAATAAGCCTAGGGAGGACGAAAATGAGCTAAATGTTCATCAAATGACACAAACACACCTATTGGATGCACAAGATTGCATAAAAACCCTAATTGGACAAGAATAAGCCTAGGGAGGACGAAAATGACCTAAATGTTCATCCAATGACACAAATGAACTTATTGGATGCACAAGATTGGTTAAAAACCCTAATTGGACAAGAATAAGCCTAGGGATGACGAAAATGACCTAAATGTTCATCCAATGAAACAAACACACCTATTGGATGCACAAGATTGCATAAAAACCCTAATTGGACAAGAATAAGACTAGGGAGGACGAAAATGACCTAAATGTTCGTCCAATGACACAAACACACCTATTGGATGCACAAGATTGCATAAAAACCCTAATTGGACAAGAATAAGTCTAGGGAGGACGAAAATGACCTAAATGTTCATCCAATGACACAAATGAACTTATTGGATGCATAAGATTGGTTAAAAACCCTAATTGGACAAGAATAAGCCTAGGGAGGACGAAAATTACCTAAATGTTCGTCTAATGACACAAATAAACTTATTGGATGCACAAGATTGGTAAAAAACCCAAATTGGACAAGAATAAGCCTAGGGAGGACGAAAATGACCTCAATAATCATCCAATGACACAAATAAACTTATTGGATGCACATGATTGGTTAAAAACCCTAATTGGACAAGAATAAGCCTAGGGAGGACGAAAATGACCTAAATGTTCCTCCAATGACACAAATGAACTTATTGGATGCACATGATTGGTTAAAAACCCTAATTGGACAAGAATAAGCCTAGGGAGGACGAAAATGACCTAAATGTTCGTCTAATAACACAAATAAACTTATTGGATGCACAAGATTGGTTAAAAACCCTAATTGGACAAGAATAAGCCTAGGGAGGACGAAAATGACCTAAATGTTCATCCAATGACACAAATGAACTTATTGGATGCACAAGATTGGTTAAAAACACTAATTGGAAAAGAATAAGCATAGGGAGGACGAAAATGACCTAAATGTTCATCCAATGACACAAACACACATATTGGATGCACAAGATTGCTTAAAACCCTAATTGGACAAGAATAAGACTAGGGATGACGAAAATGACCTAAATGTTCCTCCAATGACACAAACACACCTATTGGATGCACAAGATTGCATAAAAACCCTAATTGGACAAGAATAAGACTAGGGAGGACGTAAATGACCTAAATGTTCCAGCAATGACACAAATGAACTTATTGGATGCACAAGGTTGGTTAAAAACCCTAATTCGACAAGAATAAGCCTAGGGAGGACGTAAATGACCTAAATGTTCATCCAATGACACAAATGAACTTATTGGATGCACAAGATTGGTTTAAAACCCTATTTGGACAAGAATAAGAATAGGGAGGACGAAAATGACCTAAATGTTCATCCAATGACACAAACACACATATTGGATGCACAAGATTGCTTAAAACCCTAATTGGACAAGAATAAGACTAGGGATGACGAAAATGACCTAAATGTTCATCCAATGACACAAATGAACTTATTGGATGCACAAGATTGGTTAAAAACCCTAATTGGACAAGAATAAGCCTAGGGAGGACGAAAATGACCTAAATGTTCGTCCAATGACACAAACACACCTATTGGATGCACAAGATTGCATAAAAACCCTAATTGGACAAGAATAAGACTAGGGAGGACGAAAATAACCTAAATGTTCATCAAATGACACAAATGAACTTATTGGATGCGCAAGATTGGTTAAAAACCCTAATTGGACAAGAATAAGCCTAGGGAGGACGAAAATGACCTAAATGTTCGTCCAATGACACAAACACACCTATTGGATGCACAAGATTGCATAAAAACCCTAATTGGACAATAAAAAGACTAGGGAGGACGAAAATGACCTAAACGTTTCTCCAATGACACAAACACACCTATTAGATGCACAAGATTGCAAAAAACCCTAATTGGACAAGAATAAGCATAGGGAGGACGAAAATGACCTAAATGTTCATCCAATGACACAAACACACATATTGGATGCACAAGATTGCTTAAAACCCTAATTGGACAAGAATAAGACTAGGGATGACGAAAATGACCTAAATGTTCATCCAATGACACAAATGAACTTATTGGATGCACAAGATTGGTTAAAAACCCTAATTGGACAAGAATAAGCCTAGGGAGGACGAAAATGACCTAAATGTTCGTCCAATGACACAAACACACCTATTGGATGCACAAGATTTAATAAACACCCTAATTGGACAAGAATAAGACTAGGGAGGACGAAAATGACCTAAATGTTCCTCCAATGACACAAACACACCTATTGGATGCACAAGATTGCATAAAAACCCAAATAGGACAAGAATAAGACTAGGGAGGATGAAAATGACCTAAATGTTCCTCTAATGACACAAATGAACTTATTGGATGCACAAGATTGGCTAAAAACCCTAATTGGACAAGAATAAGCCTAGGGGGGACGAAAATGACCTAAATGTTTGTCTAATGACACAAATGAACTTATTGGATGCACAAGATTGGTTAAAAACCCTAATTGGACAAGAATAAGCCTAGGGAGGACGAAAATGACCTAAATGTTCGTCCAATGACACAAACACACCTATTGGATGCACAAGATTGGTTTAAAACCCTAATTGGACAAGAATAAGCCTAGGGAGGACGTAAATGACCTAAATGTTCATCCAATGACACAAATGAACTTATTGGATGCACAAGATTGGTTAAAAACCATAATTGGACAAGAATAAGCATAGGGAGGACGAAAATGACCTAAATGTTCATCCAATGACACAAACACACATATTGGATGCACAAGATTGCTTAAAACCCTAATTGGACAAGAATAAGACTAGGGATGACGAAAATGACCTAAATGTTCATCCAATGACACAAATGAACTTATTGGATGCACAAGATTGGTTAAAAACCCTAATTGGACAAGAATAAGCCTAGGGAGGACGAAAATGACCTAAATGTTCGTCCAATTACACAAACACACCTATTGGATGCACAAGATTGCATATAAACCCTAATTGGACAAGAATAAGACTAGGGAGGACGAAAATGACCTAAATGTTCCTCCAATGACACAAAACACCTATTTGATGCACAATATTGCATAAAAACCCTAATTGGACAAGAATAAGACTAGGGAGGACGAAAATGACCTAAATGTTCATCCAATGACACAAATGAACTTATTGGATGCACAAGATTGGTTAAAAACCCTAATTGGACAAGAATAAGCCTAGGGAGGACGAAAATGACCTAAATGTTCATCCATTGACACAAATGAACTTATTGGATGCACAAGATTGGTTTAAAAACCTAATTGGACAAGAATAAGCCTAGGGAGGACGAAAATGACCTAAATGTTCCTCCAATGACACAAACACACCTATTGGATGCACAAGATTGCATAAAAACCCTAATTGGACAAGAATAAGACTAGGGAGGACGAAAATGACCGAAATGTTCCTCCAATGACACAAACACACCTATTGGATGCACAAGATTGCATAAAAACCCTAATTGGACAAGAATAAGACTAGGGAAGACGAAAATGACCTAAATGTTCATCCAATGACACAAATGAACTTATTGGATGCACAAGATTGGTTAAAAACCCTAATTGGTTAAGAATAAGCATAGGGAGGACGAAAATGACCTAAATGTTCATCCAATGACACAAACACACATATTAGATGCACAAGATTGGTTAAAAACCCTAATTGGACAAGAATAAGCCTAGGGAGGACGAAAATGACCTAAATGTTCCTCCAATGACACAAATGAACTTATTGGATGCACATGATTGGTTAAAAACCGTAATTGGACAAGAATAAGACCGGGGAGGACGAAAATGACTTAAATGTTCGTCTAATGACACAAATGAACTTATTGGATGAACAAGATTGGTTAAAATCCCTAATTGGACAAGAATAAGCCTAGGGAGGGCGAAAATAACCTAAATGTTCGTCCAATGACACAAACACACCTATTGGATGCACAAGATTGCATAAAAACCCTAACTGGACAAGAATAAGACTAGAGATGACGAAAATGACCTAAATGTTCCTCCAATGACACAAATGAACTTATTGGATGCACAAGGTTGGCTAAAAACTCTAATTGGACAAGAATAAGCCTAGGGAGGACGAAAATGACCTAAATGTTTATCCAATGACACAAATGAATTTATTGGATGCACAAGGTTGGTTAAAAACCCTAATTGGGCAAGAATAAGCCTAGCGAGGACGAAAATGACCTAAATGTTCCTCCAATGACACAAATGAACTTATTGGATGCACAAGATTGGCTAAAAACACTAATTGGACAAGAATAAGCCTAGGGAGGACGAAAATGACCTAAAGGTTCCTCCAATGACACAAACACACCTATTGGATGCACAAGATTGCATAAAAACCCTAATTGGACAAGAATAAGCCTAGGGAGGACGAAAATGACCTAATTGTTCGTCCAATGACACAAATGAACTTATTGAATGCACAAGATTGGCTAAAAACCCTAATTGGACAAGAAAAAGCCTAGGGAGGACGAGAATGACATAAATGTTCGTCTAATGACACAAATGAACTTATTGGATGCACAAGATTGGTTAAAAACCTTAATTGGACAAGAATAAGCCTAGGGAGGACGAAAATGACCTAAATGTTCCTCCAATGACACAAACACACCTATTGGATGCACAAGATTGCATAAAAACCCTAATTGGACAAGAATAAGACTAGGGAGGACGAAAATGACCGAAATGTTCCTCCAATGACACAAACACACCTATTGGATGCACAAGATTGCATAAAAACCCTAATTGGACAAGAATAAGACTAGGGAAGACGAAAATGACCTAAATGTTCATCCAATGACACAAATGAACTTATTGGATGCACAAGATTGGTTAAAAACCCTAATTGGTTAAGAATAAGCATAGGGAGGACGAAAATGACCTAAATGTTCATCCAATGACACAAACACACATATTAGATGCACAAGATTGGTTAAAAACCCTAATTGGACAAGAATAAGCCTAGGGAGGACGAAAATGACCTAAATGTTCCTCCAATGACACAAATGAACTTATTGGATGCACATGATTGGTTAAAAACCGTAATTGGACAAGAATAAGACCGGGGAGGACGAAAATGACTTAAATGTTCGTCTAATGACACAAATGAACTTATTGGATGAACAAGATTGGTTAAAATCCCTAATTGGACAAGAATAAGCCTAGGGAGGGCGAAAATAACCTAAATGTTCGTCCAATGACACAAACACACCTATTGGATGCACAAGATTGCATAAAAACCCTAACTGGACAAGAATAAGACTAGAGATGACGAAAATGACCTAAATGTTCCTCCAATGACACAAATGAACTTATTGGATGCACAAGGTTGGCTAAAAACTCTAATTGGACAAGAATAAGCCTAGGGAGGACGAAAATGACCTAAATGTTTATCCAATGACACAAATGAATTTATTGGATGCACAAGATTGGTTAAAAACCCTAATTGGGCAAGAATAAGCCTAGCGAGGACAAAAATGACCTAAATGTTCCTCCAATGACACAAATGAACTTATTGGATGCACAAGATTGGCTAAAAACACTAATTGGACAAGAATAAGCCTAGGGAGGACGAAAATGACCTAAAGGTTCCTCCAATGACACAAACACACCTATTGGATGCACAAGATTGCATAAAAACCCTAATTGGACAAGAATAAGACTAGGGAGGACGAAAATGACTGAAATGTTCCTCCAATGACACAAACACACCTATTGGATGCACAAGATTGGTTAAAAACCCTAATTGGGCAAGAATAAGCCTAGGGAGGACGAAAATGACCTAAATGTTCATCCAATAACACAAATGAACTTATTGGATGCAAAAGATTGGTTAAAAACCCTAATTGGACAAGAATAAGCCTAGGGAGGACGAGAATGACCTAAATGTTCATCCAATGACACAAACACACCTATTGGATGCACAAGATTGAATAAAAACCCTAATTGCACAAGAATAAGACTAGGGAGGACGAAAATGACCTAAATGTTCCTCCAATGACACAAATGAACTTATTGAATGCACAAGATTGGCTAAAAACCCTAATTGGACAAGAATAAGACTAGGGAGGACGAAAATGACCTTAATGTTCATCCAATGACACAAATGAACTTATTGGTTCCACAAGATTGGTTAAAAACCCTAATTGGACAAGAATAACCCTAGGGAGGACGAAAATGACCTAAATGTTCATCCAATGACACAAATAAACTTATTGGATGCACATGATTGGTTAAAAACCCTAATTGGACAAGAATAAGCCTAGGGAGGACGAAAATGACCTAAATGTTCGTCGAATGACACAAATGAACTTATTGGATGCACAAGATTGTTTAAAATCCCTAATTGGACAAGAATAAGCCTAGGGAGGACGAAAATGACCTAATTGTTCATCCAATGACACAAATGAACTTATTGGATGCAAAAGATTGGTTAAAAACCCTTATTGGACAAGAATAAGCCTAGGGAGGACGAGAATGACCTAAATTTTCATCCAATGACAGAAACACACCTATTGGATGCACAAGATTGAATAAAAACCCTTATTGGACAAGAATAAGACTAGGGAGGACGAAAATGACCTAAATGTTCCTCCAATGACACAAATGAACTTATTGAATGCACAAGATTGGCTAAAAACCCTAATTGGACAAGAATAAGCCTAGGGAGGACGAAAATGACCTAAAGGTTCATCCAATGACACAAACACACCTATTGGATGCACAAGATTGCATAAAAACCCTAATTGGACAAGAATAAGACTAGGGAGGACGAAAATGACTGAAATGTTCCTCCAATGACACAAACACACCTATTGGATGCACAAGATTGTTTAAAAACCCTAATTGGACAAGAATAAGCCTAGGGAGGACGAAAATGACCTAAATCAATGACACAAATGAACTTATTGGAAGCACAATATTGGTTAAAAACCCAAATTGGACAAGAATAAGCATAGGGAGGACGAAAATGACCTAAATGTTCATCCAATGACACAAACACACATATTGGATGCACAAGATTGGTTAAAAACCCTAATTGGACAAGAATAATCCTAGGGAGGACGAAAATGACCTAAATGTTCGTCCAATTACACAAATGAACCTATTGGATGCACAAGATTGCATAAAAACCCTAATTGGACAAGAATAAGACTAGGGAGGACGAAAATGACCTAAATGTTCGTCCAATGACACAAATGAACTTATTGGTTGCACAAGATTGGCTAAAAACCCTAATTGGACAAGAATAAGCCTAGGGAGGATGAAAATGACCTAAATATTCGTCTAATGACACAAATGAACTTATTGGATGCACAAGATTGGTTAAAAACCCTAATTGGACAAGAATAAGCCTAGGGAGGACGAAAATGACCTAAATGTTCCTCCAATGACACAAACACACCTATTGGATGCACAAGATTGAATGAAAACCCTAATTGCACAAGAATAAGACTAGGGAGGACGAAAATGACCTAAATGTTCATCCAATGACACAAATAAACTTATTGGATGCACATGATTGGTTAAAAACCCTAATTGGACAAGAATAAGCCTAGGGAGGACGAAAATGACCTAAATGTTCGTCTAATGACACAAATGAACTTATTGGATGCACAAGATTGTTTAAAATCCCTAATTGGACAAGAATAAGCCTAGGGAGGACGAAAATGACCTAATTGTTCATCCAATGACACAAATGAACTTATTGGATGCAAAAGATTGGTTAAAAACCCTAATTGGACAAGAATAAGCCTAGGGAGGACGAAAATGACCTAAATGTTCATCCAATAACACAAATGAACTTATTGGATGCAAAAGATTGGTTAAAAACCCTAATTGGACAAGAATAAGCCTAGGGAGGACGAGAATGACCTAAATGTTCATCCAATGACACAAATGAACTTATTGAATGCACAAGATTGGCTAAAAACCCTAATTGGACAAGAATGAGCCTAGGGAGGACGAAAATGACCTAAAGGTTCATCCAAAGACACAAACACACCTATTGGATGAACAAGATTGCATAAAAACCCTAATTGGACAAGAATAAGACTAGGGAGGACGGAAATGACTGAAATGTCCCTCCAATGACACAAACATACCTATTGGATGCACAAGATTGGTTAAAAACCCTAATTGGACAAGAATAAGACTAGGGAAGACGAAACTGACCTAAATGTTCATCCAATGACACAAATGAACTTATTGGATGCACAAGATTGGTTAAAAACCCTAATTGGACAAGTATAAGCATAGGGAGGACGAAAATGACCTAAATGTTCATCCAATGACACAAACACACATATTAGATGCACAAGATTGGTTAAAAACCCTAATTGGACAAGAATAAGCCTAGGGAGGACGAAAATGACCTAAATGTTCTTCCAATGACACAAATGAACTTATTGGATGCACATGATTGGTTAAAAACCCTAATTGGACAAGAATAAGCCTAGGGAGGACGAAAATGACCTAAATGTTCGTCTAATGACACAAATGAACTTATTGGATGCACAAGATTGTTTAAAATCCTAATTGGACAAGAATAAGCCTAGGGAGGACGAAAATAACCTAAATGTTCCTCCAATGACACAAATGAACTTATTGGATGCAAAAGATTGGTTAAAAACCCTAATTGGACAAGAATAAGCCTAGGGACGACGAAAATGAAGTAAATGTTAATCCAATGACACAAACACACCTATTGGATGCACAAGATTGAATAAAAACCCTAATTGGACAAGAATAAGACTAGGGAGGACGAAAATGACCTAAATGTTCCTCCAATGACACAAATGAACTTATTGGATGCACAAGATTGGTTAAAAACCCTAATTGGACAAGAATAAGCCTAGGGAGGACGAAAATGACCTAAATGTTCGTCCAATGACACAAACACACCTATTGGATGCACAAGATTGCATAAAAACCCTAATTGGACAAGAATAAGACTAGGGAGGACGAAAATGACCTAAATGTTCCTCCAATGACACAAACACACCTATTGGATGCACAAGATTGCATAAAACCCTAATTGGACAAGAATAAGCCTAGGGAGGATGAAAATGACCTAAATGTTCTTCCAATGACACAAACACACCTATTGGATGCACAAGATTGCATAAAAACCCTAATTGGACAAGAATAAGACTAGGGAGGACGAAAATGACCTAAATGTTCATCCAATGACACAAATGAACTTATTGGATGCACAAGATTGGTTAAAAACGCTAATGGGACAAGAATAAGCATAGGGAGGACGAAAATGACCTAAACGTTCATCCAATGACACAAACCCACATATTGGATGCACAAGATTGCTTAAAACCCTAATTGGACAAGAATAAGACTAGGGAGGACGAAAATGACCTAAATGTTCCTCCAATGACACAAACACACCAATTGGATGCACAAGATTGCATAAAAACCCTAATTGGACAAGAATAAGACTAAGGAGGACGAAAATGACCTAAATGTTCATCCAATGACACAAATGAACTTATTGGATGCACAAGATTGGTTAAAAACCCTAATTGGACAAGAATAAGCCTAGGGAGGACGAAAATGTCCTAAATGTTCGTCCAATGACACAAACACACCTATTGGATGCACAAGATTGCATAAAAACCCTAATTGGACAAGAATAAGACTAGGGAGGACGAAAATGACCTAAATGTTCATCGAATGACACAAATGAACTTATTGGATGCACAAGATTGGTTAAAAACCCTAATTGGACAAGAATAAGCATAGGGAGGACGAAAATGACCTAAACGTTCATCCAATGACACAAACCCACATATTGGATGCACAAGATTGCTTAAAAACCGTAATTGGACAAGAATAAGACTAGGGAGGACGAAAATGACCTAAATGTTCATCCAATGACACAAACACACCTATTGGATGCAAAAGATTGCATATAAACCCTAATTGGACAAGAATAAGACTAGGGAGGACGAAAAAGACCTAAATGTTCATCCAATGACACAAATGAACTTATTGGATGCACAAGATTGGTTAAAAACCCTAATTAGACAACAATAAGCCTAGGGAGGACGAAAATGACCTAAATGTTCGTCCAATGACACAAACACACCTATTGGATGCACAAGATTGCATAAAAACCCTAATTGGACAAGAATAAGACTAGGGATGACGAAAATGACCTAAATGTTCATCCAATGACACAAATGAACTTATTGGATGCACAAGATTGGTTAAAAACCCTAATTGGACAAGAATAAGCATAGGGAGGACGAAAATGACCTAAATGTTCATCCAATGACACACATCAACTTATTGGATGCACATGATTGGTTAAAAACCCTAATTGGACAAGAATAAGCCTAGGGAGGACGAAAATGACCTAAATGTTCGTCCAATGACACAAACACACCTATTGGATGCACAAGATTGCATAAAAACCCTAATTGGACAAGAATAAGACTAGGGAGGACGAAAATGACCTAAATGTTCCTCCAATGACACAAACAAACCTATTGGATGCACAAGATTGTATAAAAACCCTAATTCGACAAGAATAAGACTAGAGAGGACGAAAATGTCCTAAATGTTCCTCCAATGACACAAACACACCTATTGGATGCACAAGATTGCATAAAAACCCTAATTGGACAAGAATAAGACTAGGGAGGACGTAAATGACCTAAATGTTCCACCAATGACACAAATGAACTTCTTGGATACACAAGGTTGGTTAAAAACCCAAATTGGACAAGAATAAGCCTAGGGAGGACGAAAATGACCTAAATGTTCGTCCAATGACACAAACACACCTATTGGATGCACAAGATTGCATAAAAACCCTAATTGGACAAGAATAAGACTAGGGAGGACGAAAATGACCTAAATGTTCCTCCAATGACACAAATGAACTTATTGGATGCACAAGAATGGTCAAAATCCCTAATTGGACAAGAATAAGCCTAGGGAGGACGAAAATGACCAAAATGTTCGTCCAGGGACACAAACACACCTATTGGATGCACAAGATTGCATAAAATCCCTAATTGGACAAGAATAAGACTAGGGAGGATGAAAATGACCTAAATGTTCCTCCAATGACACAAACACACCTATTGGATGCACAAGATTGCATAAAAACCCTAATTAGACAAGAATAAGACTAGGGAGGACGAAAATGACCTAAATGTTCATCCAATGACACAAATGAACTTATTGAATGCACAAGATTGGTTAAAAACCCTAATCGGACAAGAATAAGCCTAGGGAGGACGAAAATGACCTAAATGTTCGTCCAATGACACAAACACACCTATTGGATGCACAAGATTGCATAAAATCCCTAATTGGACAAGAATAAGACTAGGGAGGACGAAAATGACCTAAATGTTCCTCCAATGACACAAACACACCTATTGGATGCACAAGATTGCATAAAAACCCTAATTGGACAAGAATAAGGCTAGGGAGGACGAAAATGACCTAAATGTTCATCCAATGACACAAATGAACTTATTGGATGCACAAGATTGGTTAAAAACCCTAATTGGACAAGAATAAGCCTAGGGAGGATGAAAATGACCTAAATGTTCCTCCAATGACACAAATGAACTTATTGGATGCACCAGATTGGCTAAAAACCCTAATTGGACAAGAATAAGCCTAGGGAGGACGAAAATGACCTAAATGTTCATCCAACGACACAAATGAACTTATTGGATGCACAAGGTTGGTTAAAAACCCTAATTGGACAAGAATAAGACTTGGGAGGACGAAAATGACCTAAATGTTCGTCTAATGACACAAATGAACTTATTGGATGCACAAGATTGTTTAAAATCCCTAATTGGACAAGAATAAGCCTAGGGAGGACGAAAATAACCTAAATGTTCCTCCAATGACACAAATGAACTTATTGGATGCACAAGATTGGTCAAAAACCCTAATTGGACAAGAATAAACCTAGGGAGGATGAAAATGACCTAAATGTTCCTCCAATGACACAAATGAACTTATTGGATGCACCAGATTGGCTAAAAACCCTAATTGGACAAGAATAAGCCTAGGGAGGACGAAAATGACCTAAATGTTCATCCAACGACACAAATGAACTTATTGGATGCACAAGGTTGGTTAAAAACCCTAATTGGACAAGAATAAGACTTGGGAGGACGAAAATGACCTAAATGTTCGTCTAATGACACAAATGAACTTATTGGATGCACAAGATTGTTTAAAAACCCTAATTGGACATGAATAAGCATAGGGAGGACGAAAATAACCTAAATGTTCGTCCAATGACACAAACACACCTATTGGATGCACAAGATTGAAAAAAAACCCTAATTGGACAAGAATAAGACTAGGGAGGACGAAAATGACCTAAATGTTCCTCCAATGACACAAACACACCTATTGGTTAAAAACCCTAATTGGACAAGAATAAGACTAGGGAGGACGATAATGACCAAAATGTTCCTCCAATGACACAAATGAACTTATTGAATGCACAAGATTGGCTAAAAACCCTAATTGGACAAGAATAAGCCTAGGGAGGACGAAAATGACCTAAAGGTTCATCCAATGACACAAACACACTTATTGGATGCACAAGATTGCATAAAAATCCTAATTGGACAAGAATAAGACTAGGGAGGACGAAAATGACCTAAATGTTTATCCAATGACACAAACACACCTATTGGATGTACAAGATTGGTTAAAAACCCTAATTAGACAAGAATAAGCTTAGGGAGGACGAAAATGACCTAAATGTTCGTCCAATGACACAAATGAACCTATTGGATGCACAAGATTGCATAAAAACCCTAATTGGACAAGAATAAGACTAGGGAGGATGAAAATGACCTAAATGTTCGTCCAATGACACAAATGAACTTATTGAATGCACAAGATTGGCTAAAAACCCTAATTGGACAAGAATAAGCCTAGGGAGGATGAAAATGACCTAAAAGTTCGTCTAATGACACAAATGAACTTATTGGATGCACAAGATTGGTTAAAAACCTTAATTGGACAAGAATAAGCCTAGGGAGGACGAAAATGACCTAAATGTTCCTCCAATGACACAAACACACCTATTGGATGCACAAGATTGCATAAAAACCCTAATTGGACAAGAATAAGACTAGGGAGGACGAAAATGACCGAAATGTTCCTCCAATGACACAAACACACCTATTGGATGCACAAGATTGCATAAAAACCCTAATTGGACAAGAATAAGACTAGGGAAGACGAAAATGACCTAAATGTTCATCCAATGACACAAATGAACTTATTGGATGCACAAGATTGGTTAAAAACCCTAATTGGTTAAGAATAAGCATAGGGAGGACGAAAATGACCTAAATGTTCATCCAATGACACAAACACACATATTAGATGCACAAGATTGGTTAAAAACCCTAATTGGACAAGAATAAGCCTAGGGAGGACGAAAATGACCTAAATGTTCCTCCAATGACACAAATGAACTTATTGGATGCACATGATTGGTTAAAAACCCTAATTGGACAAGAATAAGCCTAAGGAGGACGAAAATGACCTAAATGTTCGTCTAATGACACAAATGAACTTATTGGATGCACAAGATTGTTTAAAATCCTAATTGGACAAGAATAAGCCTAGGGAGGACGAAAATAACCTAAATGTTCCTCCAATGACACAAATGAACTTATTGGATGCAAAAGATTGGTTAAAAACCCTAATTGGACAAGAATAAGCCTAGGGACGACGAAAATGAAGTAAATGTTAATCCAATGACACAAACACACCTATTGGATGCACAAGATTGAATAAAAACCCTAATTGGACAAGAATAAGACTAGGGAGGACGAAAATGACCTAAATGTTCCTCCAATGACACAAATGAACTTATTGGATGCACAAGATTGGTTAAAAACCCTAATTGGACAAGAATAAGCCTAGGGAGGACGAAAATGACCTAAATGTTCCTCCAATGACACAAATGAACTTATTGGATGCACCAGATTGGCTAAAAACCCTAATTGGACAAGAATATGCCAAGGGAGGACGAAAATGACCTAAATGTTCATCCAATGACACAAATGAACTTATTGGATGCACAAGATTGGCTAAAAACCCTAATTGGACAAGAATAAGCCTAGGGAGGACGAAAATGACCTAAAGGTTCATCCAATGACACAAACACACCTATTGGATGCACAAGATTGCATAAAAACCCTAATTGGACAAGAATAAGACTAGGGAGGACGAAAATGACCTAAATGTTTATCCAATAACACAAACACACCTATTGGATGTACAAGATTGGTTAAAAACCCTAATTAGACAAGAATAAGCCTAGGGAGGACGAAAATGACCTAAATGTTCGTCCAATGACACAAATGAACCAATTGGATGCACAAGATTGCATAAAAACCCTAATTGGACAAGAATAACACTAGGGAGGACGAAAATGACCTAAATGTTCGTCCAATGACACAAATGAACTTATTGAATGCACAAGATTGGCTAAAAACCCTAATTGGACAAGAATAAGACTAGGGAGGATGAAAATGACCTAAATGTTCGTCTAATGACACAAATGAACTTATTGGATGCACAAGATTGGTTGAAAACCTTAATTGGACAAGAATAAGCCTAGGGAGGACGAAAATGACCTAAATGTTCCTCCAATGACACAAACACACCTATTGGATGCACAAGATTGCATAAAAACCCTAATTGGACAAGAATAAGACTAGGGAAGACGAAAATGACCTAAATGTTCATCCAATGACACAAATGAACTTATTGGATGCACAAGATTGGTTAAAAACCCTAATTGGACAAGAATAAGCATAGGGAGGACGAAAATGACCTAAATGTTCATCCAATGACACAAACACACATATTAGATGCACAAGATTGGTTAAAAACCCTAATTGGACAAGAATAAGCCTAGGGAGGACGAAAATGACCTAAATGTTCCTCCAATGACACAAATGAACTTATTGGATGCACAAGATTGGTTAAAAACCCTAATTGGACAAGAATAAGCCTAGGGAGGACGAAAATGACCTAAATGTTCGTCCAATGACACAAACACCCCTATTGGATGCACTAGATTGCATAAAACCCTAATTGGACAAGAATAAGACTATGGAGGACGAAAATGACCTAAATGTTCGTCCAATGACACAAACACACCTATTGGATGCACAAGATTGCATAAAAACCCTAATTGGACAAGAATAAGCCTTGGGAGGACGAAAATGACCTAACTGTTCATCCAATGACACAAATGAACTTATTGGATGCACAAGATTGGTTAAAAACCCTAATTGGACAACAATAAGCCTAGGGAGGACAAAAATGACCTAAATGTTCATCCAATGACACAAATGAACTTATTGGATGCACTAGATTGGTTAAAAACCCAAATTGGACAAGAATAAGCCTAGCGAGGAAGAAAATGACCTAAATGTTCGTCCAATGAAACAAACACACCTATTGGATGCTCAAGATTGCATAAAAACCCTAATTGGACAAGAATAAGCCTAGGGAGGACGAAAATGACCTAAATGTTCATCCAATGACACAAATGAACTTATTGGATGCACAAGATTGGTTAAAAACCCTAATTGGACAAGAATAAGCCTAGGGAGGACGCAAATGACCTAAATGTTCGTCTAATGACACAAACACACCTATTGGATGCACAAGATTGCATAAAATCCCTAATTGGACAAGAATAAGACTAGGGAGGACGAAAATGACCTAAATGTTCCTCCAATGACACAAACACACCTATTGGATGCACAAGATTGCATAAAAACCCTAATTGGACAAGAATAAGACTTGGGAGGACGAAAATGACCTAAATGTTCATCCAATGACACAAATGAACTTATTAGCTCCACAAGATTGGTTAAAAACCCTAATTGGACAAGAATAAGCCTAGGGAGGACGAAAATGACCTAAATGTTCGTCCAATGACACAAACACACCTATTGGATGCACAAGATTGCATAAAAACCCTAATTGGACAAGAATAAGACTAGGGAGGACGAAAATGACCTAAATGTTCCTCCAATGACACAAACACACCTATTGGATGCACAAGATTGCATAAAAACCCTAATTGGACAAGAATAAGACTAGGGAGGACGAAAATGACCTAAATGTTCATCCAATGACACAAATGAAATTATTGGATGCACAAGATTGGTTAAAAACCCTAATTGGACAAAAATAAGTCTAGGGAGGACGAAAATGACCTAAATGTTCGTCCAATGACACAAACACACCTATTGGATGCACAAGATTGCATAAAAACCCTAATTGGACAAGAATAAGACTAGGGAGGACGAAAATGACCTAAATGTTCATCCAATGACACAAATGAACTTATTGGATGCACAAGATTGGTTAAAAACCCTAATTGGACAAGAATAAGCCTAGGGAGGACGAAAATGACCTAAATGTTTGTCCAATGACGCAAACACACCTGTTGGATGCACAAGATTGCATAAAATCCCTAATTGGACAAGAATAAGACTAGGGAGGACGAAAATGACCTAAATGTTCCTCCAATGACACAAACACACCTATTGGATGCACAAGATTGCATAAAAACCCTAATTGGACAAGAATAAGACTAAGGAGGACGAAAATGACCTAAATGTTCATCCAATGACACAAATGAACTTATTGGATGCACAAGATTTGTTAAAAACCCTAATTGGACAAGAATAAGCCTAGGGAGGACGAAAATGACCTAAATGTTCGTCCAATGACACAAACACACCTATTGGATGCACAAGATTGCATAAAAACCCTAATTGGACAAGAATAAGACTAGGGAGGACGAAAATGACCTAAATGTTCATCCAATGACACAAATGAACTTATTGGATGCACAAGATTGGTTAAAAACCCTAATTGGACAAGAATAAGCATAGGGAGGACGAAGATGACCTAAATGTTCATCCAATGACACAAATGAACTTATTGGATGCACAAGGTTGGTTAAAAACCCTAATTGGACAAGAATAAGCATAGGGAGGACGAAAATGACCTAAATGTTCCTCCAATGACACAAACACACCTATTGGATGCACAAGATTGGTTAAAAACCCTAATTGGACAAGAATAAGCCTAGGGAGGACGAAAATGACCTAAATGTTCCTCCAATGACACAAATGAACTTATTGGATGCACATGATTGGTTAAAAACCCTAATTGGACAAGAATAAGCCTAAGGAGGACGAAAATGACCTAAATGTTCATCTAATGACACAAATGAACTTATTCGATGCACAAGATTGTTTAAAATCCTAATTGGACAAGAATAAGCCTAGGGAGGATGAAAATAACCTAAATGTTCCTCCAATGACACAAATGAACTTATTGGATGCAAAAGATTGGTTAAAAACCCTAATTGGACAAGAATAAGCCTAGGGAGGACGAAAATGACCTAAATGTTCATCCAATGACACAAACACACCTATTGGATGCACAAGATTGAATAAAAACCCTAATTGGACAAGAATAAGACTAGGGAGGACGAAAATGACCTAAATGTTCCTCCAATGACACAAACACACCTATTGGATGCACAAGATTGCTTAAAAACCATAATTGAACAAGAATAAGACTAGGGAGGACGAAAATGACCTAAATGTTCATCCAATGACACAAATGAACTTATTGAATACACAAGATTGGTTAAAAACCCTAATCGGACAAGAATAAGCCTAGGGAGGACGAAAATGACCTAAATGTTCGTCCAATGACACAAACACACCTATTGGATGCACAAGATTGCATAAAAACCCTAATTGGACAAGAATAAGACTAGGGAGGACGAAAATGACCTAAATGTTCCTCCAATGACACAAACACACCTATTGGATGCACAAGATTGCATAAAAACCCTAATTCGACAAGAATAAGACTAGGGAGGTCGAAAATGACCTAAATGTTCATCCAATGACACAAATGAACTTATTGGATGCACAAGATTGGTTAAAAACCCTAATTGGACAAGAATAAGCCTAGGGAGGACGAAAATGACTTAAATGTTCATCCAATGACACAAACACACCTATTGGATGCACAAGATTGCATAAAAACCCTAATTGGACAAGAATAAGACTAGGGAGGACGAAAATGACCTAAATGTTCATCCAATGACACAAATGAACTTATTGGATGCACAAGATTGGTTAAAAACCCTAATTGCACAAGAATAAGCCTAGGGTGGACGAAAATGACCTAAATGTTCGTCCAATGACACAAACACACCTATTGGATGCACAAGATTGCATAAAAACCCTAATTGGACAAGAATAAGACTAGGGAGGACGAAAATGACCTAAATGTTCCTCCAATGACACAAATGAACTTATTGGATGCACAAGATTGGTTAAAAACCCTAATTGGACAAGAATAAGCCTAGGGAGGACGAAAATGACCAAAATGTTCGTCCAATGACACAAACACACCTATTGGAAGCACAAGATTGCATAAAAACCCTAATTGGACAAGAATAAGACTAGGGAGGAAGAAAATGACCTAAATGTTCATCCAATGACACAAATGAACTTATTGAATGCACAAGATTGGTTAAAAACCCTAATCGGACAAGAATAAGCCTAGGGAGGACGAAAATGACCTAAATGTTCGTCCAATGACACAAACACACCTATTGGATGCACAAGATTGCATAAAAACCCTAATTGGACAAGTATAAGACTAGGGAGGACGAAAATGACCTAAATGTTCCTCCAATGACACAAACACACCTATTGGATGCACAAGATTTCATAAAAACCCTAATTCGACAAGAATAAGACTAGGGAGGACGAAAATGAAGTAAATGTTCCTCCAATGACACAAACACACCTATTGGATGCACAAGATTGCATAAAAACCCTAATTAGACAAGAATAAGACTAGGGAGGACGAAAATGACCTAAATGTTCCTCCAATGACACAAACACACCTATTGGATGCACAAGATAGCATAAAAACCCTAATTCGACAAGAATAAGACTAGGGAGGACGAAAATGACCTAAATGTTCCTCCAATGACACAAATGAACTTATTGGATGCACAAGATTGGTTAAAAACCCTAATTGGACAAGAATAAGCCTAGGGAGGACGAAAATGACCTAAATGTTCGTCCAATGACACAAACACACCTATTGGATGCACAAGATTGCATAAAAACCCTAATTGGACAAGAATAACATTAGGGAGGACGAAAATGACCTAAATGTTCCTCCAATGACACAAATGAACTTATTGGATGCACAAGATTGGTTAAAAACCCTAATTGGACAAGAATAAGCCTAGGGAGGACGAAAATGACCTAAATGTTCGTCCAGTGATACAAACACACCTATTGGATGCACAAGATTGCATAAAATCCCTAATTGGACAAGAATAAGACTAGGAAGGACGAAAATGACCTAAATGTTCCTCCAATGACACAAACACACCTATTGGATGCACAAGATTGCATAAAAACCCTAATTCGACAAAAATAAGACTAGGGAGGACGAAAATGACCTAAATGTTCCTCCAATGACACAAATGAACTTATTGTATGCACAAGATTGCATAAAAACCCTAATTGGACAAGAATAAGCCTAGGGAGGACGAAAATGACCTAAATGTTCCTCCAATGACACAAATGAACTTATTGGATGCACAAGATTGGTTAAAAACCCTAATTGGACAAGAATAAGCCAAGGGAGGACGAAAATGACCTAAATGTTCCTCCAATGACACAAATGAACTTATTGGATGCACCAGATTGGCTAAAAACCCTAGTTGGACAAGAATATGCCAAGGGAGGACGAAAATGACCTAAATGTTCATCCAATGACACAAATGAACTTATTGGATGCACAAGATTGGCTAAAAACCCTAATTGGACAAGAATAAGCCTTGGGAGGACGAAAATGACCTAAAGGTTCATCCAATGACACAAACACACCTATTGGATGCACAAGATTGCATAAAAACCCTAATTGGACAAGAATAAGACTAGGGAGGACGAAAATGACCTAAATGTTTATCCAATGACACAAACACACCTATTGGATGTACAAGATTGGTTAAAAACCCTAATTAGACAAGAATAAGCCTAGGGAGGACGAAAATGACCTAAATGTTCGTCCAATGACACAAATGAACCAATTGGATGCACAAGATTGCATAAAAACCCTAATTGGACAAGAATAAGACTAGGGAGGACGAAAATGACCTAAATGTTCGTCCAATGACACAAATGAACTTATTGAATGCACAATATTGGCTAAAAACCCTAATTGGACAAGAATAAGCCTAGGGAGGATGAAAATGACCTAAATGTTCGTCTAATGACACAAATGAACTTATTGGATGCACAAGATTGGTTAAAAACCTTAATTGGACAAGAATAAGCCTAGGGAGGACGAAAATGACCTAAATGTTCCTCCAATGACACAAACACACCTATTGGATGCACAAGATTGCATAAAAACCCTAATTGGACAAGAATAAGACTAGGGAAGACGAAAATGACCTAAATGTTCATCCAATGACACAAATGAACTTATTGGATGCACAAGATTGGTTAAAAACCCTAATTGGTTAAGAATAAGCATAGGGAGGACGAAAATGACCTAAATGTTCATCCAATGACACAAACACACATATTAGATGCACAAGATTGGTTAAAAACCCTAATTGGACAAGAATAAGCCTAGGGAGGACGAAAATGACCTAAATGTTCCTCCAATGACACAAATGAACTTATTGGATGCACATGATTGGTTAAAAACCCTAATTGGACAAGAATAAGCCTAAGGAGGACGAAAATGACCTAAATGTTCATCTAATGACACAAATGAACTTATTCGATGCACAAGATTGTTTAAAATCCTAATTGGACAAGAATAAGCCTAGGGAGGATGAAAATAACCTAAATGTTCCTCCAATGACACAAATGAACTTATTGGATGCAAAAGATTGGTTAAAAACCCTAATTGGACAAGAATAAGCCTAGGGAGGACGAAAATGACCTAAATGTTCATCCAATGACACAAACACACCTATTGGATGCACAAGATTGAATAAAAACCCTAATTGGACAAGAATAAGACTAGGGAGGACGAAAATGACCTAAATGTTCCTCCAATGACACAAACACACCTATTGGATGCACAAGATTGCTTAAAAACCATAATTGAACAAGAATAAGACTAGGGAGGACGAAAATGACCTAAATGTTCATCCAATGACACAAATGAACTTATTGAATACACAAGATTGGTTAAAAACCCTAATCGGACAAGAATAAGCCTAGGGAGGACGAAAATGACCTAAATGTTCGTCCAATGACACAAACACACCTATTGGATGCACAAGATTGCATAAAAACCCTAATTGGACAAGAATAAGACTAGGGAGGACGAAAATGACCTAAATGTTCCTCCAATGACACAAACACACCTATTGGATGCACAAGATTGCATAAAAACCCTAATTGGACAAGAATAAGACTAGAAGGACGAAAATGACCTAAATGTTCATTCAATGACACAAATGAACTTATTGAATGCACAAGATTGGTTAAAAACCCTAATCGGACAAAAATAAGCCTAGGGAGGACGAAAATGACCTAAATGTTCGTCCAATGACACAAACACACCTATTGGATGCACAAGATTGCATAAAAACCCTAATTGGACAAGAATAAGACTAGGGAGGACGAAAATGACCTAAATGTTCCTCCAATGACACAAACACACCTATAGGATGCACAAGATTGCATAAAAACCCTAATTGGACAAGAATAAGCAATAGGGAGGACGAAAATGACCTAAACGTTCATCCAATGACACAAACCCACATATTGGATGCACAAGATTGCTTAAAACTCTAATTGGACAAGAATAAGCCTAGGGAGGACGAAAATGACCTAAATGTTCGTCCAATGACACAAACACACCTATTGGATGCACAAGATTGCATAAAAACCCTAATTGGACAAGAATAAGACTAGGGAGGACGAAAATGACCTAAATGTTCCTCCAATGACACAAACACACCTATTGGATGCACAAGATTGCATAAAAACCCTAATTCGACAAGAATAAGACTAGGGAGGACGAAAATGACCTAAATGTTACTCCAATGACACAAATGAACTTATTGGATGCACAAGATTGGTTAAAAACCCTAATTGGACAAGAATAAGCCTAGGGAGGACGAAAATGACCTAAATGTTCGTCCAATGACACAAACACACCTATTGGATGCACAAGATTGCATAAAAACCCTAATTGGACAAGAATAAGACTAGGGAGGACGAAAATGACCTAAATGTTCCTCCAATGACACAAACACACCTATTGGATGCACAAGATTGCATAAAAACCCTAATTCGAAAAGAATAAGACTAGGGAGGACGAAAATGACCTAAATGTTCCTCCAATGACACAAACACACCTATTGGATGCACAAGATTGCATAAAAACCCTAATTGGACAAGAATAAGACTAGGGAGGACGAAAATGACCTAAATGTTCATCCAATGACACAAATGAACTTATTGGATGCACAAGATTGGTTAGAAACCCTAATTGGACAAGAATAAGCCTAAAGAGGACGAAAATGACCTAAATGTTCATCCAATGACACAAATGAACTTATTGGATGCACAAGATTGCTTATAAACCCTAATTGGACAAGAATAAGCCTAGGGAGGACGAAAATGACCTAAATGTTCATCCAATGACACAAACACACCTATTGGATGCACAAGATTGGTTAGAAACCCTAATTGAACAAGAATAAGCCTAGGGAGGACGAAAATGACCTAAATGTTCATCCAATGACAGAAATGAACTTATTGGATGCACAAGATTGCTTAAAAACCCTAATTGGACAAGAATAAGCCTAGGGAGGACGAAAATGACCTAAATGTTCATCCAATGACACAAATGAACTTATTGGATGCACAAGATTGCTTAAAAACCCTAATTGGACAAGAATAAGCCTAGGGAGGACGAAAATGACCTAAATGTTCATCCAATGACACAAATACAACTATTTGATGCACAAGATTGGTTAGAAACACTAATTGGACAAGAATAAGCCTAGGTAGGACGAAAATGACCTAAATGTTCATCCAATGACACAAACACACCTATTGGATGCACAAGATTGGTTAAAAACCCTAATTGGACAAGAATAAGCCTAGGGAGGACGAAAATGACCTAAATGTTCATCCAATGACACAAATGAACTTATTGGATGCACAAGATTGATTAAAACCCTAATTGGACAAGAATAAGACTAGGGAGGACGAAAATGACCTAAGTGTTCATCCAATGACACAAACACACCTATTGGATGCACAAGATTGGTTAAAAACCCTAATTGGACAAGAATAAGCCTAGGGAGGACGAAAATGACCTAAATGTTCAACTAATGAATGACACAAATGAACTTATTGGATGCACAAGATTGCTTAAAAACCCTAATTGGACAAGAATAAGCCTAGGGAGGACGAAAATGACCTAAATGTTCATCCAATAACACAAATGAACTTATTGGATGCACAAGATTGGTTAAAATTCCTAATTGCACAAGAATAAGCCTTGGGAGGACGAAAATGAACTAAATGTTCATCCAATGACACAAATGAACTTATTGGATGCACAAGATTGCTTAAAAACCCTAATTGGACAAGAATAAGCCTAGGGAGGACGAAAATGACCTAAATGTTCATCCAATGACACAAACACACCTATTGGATGCACAAGATTGGTTAAAAACCCTAATTGGACAAGAATAAGCCTGGGGAGGACAAAAATCACCTAATTGTTAATCTAATGACACAAATGAACTTATTGGATGCACATGCTTGGTTAAAAACCCTAATTGGACAAGAATAAGCCTAGGGAGGATGAAAATGACCTAAATGTTCATCCAATGACACAAATGAACTTATTGGATGCACAAGATTGGTTAAAAACACTAATTGGACAAGAATAAGCCTAGGGAGGACGAAAATGACCTAAATGTTCATCAAATGACTAAACACACCTATTCGATGCACAAGATTGGTTAGAAACCCTAATTGGACAAGAATAAGCCTAGGGAGGAAGAAAATGACCAAAATGTTCATCCAATGACACAAATGAACTTATTGGATGCACAAGATTGGTTAAAAACCCTAATTGGACAAGAATAAGCCTAGGGAGGACGAAAATGACCTAAATGTTCATCCAATGACACAAACACACATATTAGATGCACAAGATTGGTTAAAAACCCTAATTGGACAAGAATAAGCCTAGGGAGGACGAAAATGACCTAAATGTTCTTCCAATGACACAAATGAACTTATTGGATGCACATGATTGGTTAAAAACCCTAATTGGACAAGAATAAGCCTAGGGAGGACGAAAATGACCTAAATGTTCGTCTAATGACACAAATGAACTTATTGGATGCACAAGATTGTTTAAAATCCTAATTGGACAAGAATAAGCCTAGGGAGGACGAAAATAACCTAAATGTTCCTCCAATGACACAAATGAACTTATTGGATGCAAAAGATTGGTTAAAAACCCTAATTGGACAAGAATAAGCCTAGGGAGGACGAAAATGACCTAAATGTTCATCCAATGACACAAACACACCTATTGGATGCACAAGATTGAATAAAAACCCTAATTGGACAAGAATAAGCCTAGGGAGGACGAAAATGACCTAAATGTTCCTCCAATGACACAAACACACCTATTGGATGCACAAGATTGCATAAAAACCCTAATTGGACAAGAATAAGACTAGGGAAGACGAAAATGACCTAAATGTTCATCCAATGACACAAATGAACTTATTGGATGCACAAGATTGGTTAAAAACCCTAATTGGACAAGAATAAGCATAGGGAGGACGAAAATGACCTAAATGTTCATCCAATGACACAAACACACATATTAGATGCACAAGATTGGTTAAAAACCCTAATTGGACAAGAATAAGCCTAGGGAGGACGAAAATGACTTAAATGTTCCTCCAATGACACAAATGAACTTATTGGATGCACATGATTGGTTAAAAACCCTAATTGGACAAGAATAAGCCTAAGGAGGACGAAAATGACCTAAATGTTCGTCTAATGACACAAATGAACTTATTGGATGCACAAGATTCTTTAAAATCCTAATTGGACAAGAATAAGCCTAGGGAGGACGAAAATAACCTAAATGTTCCTCCAATGACACAAATGAACTTATTGGATGCAAAAGATTGGTTAAAAACCCTAATTGGACAAGAATAAGCCTAGGGAGGACGAAAATGACCTAAATGTTCATCCAATGACACAAACACACCTATTGGATGCACAAGATTGAATAAAAACCCTAATTGGACAAGAATAAGACTAGGGAGGACGAAAATGACCTAAATGTTCCTCCAATGACACAAATGAACTTATTGGATGCACAAGATTGGCTAAAAACCCTAATTGGACAAGAATAAGACTAGGGAGGACGAAAATGACCTAAATGTTTATCCAATGACACAAACACACCTATTGGATGTACAAGATTGGTTAAAAACCCTAATTAGACAAGAATAAGCCTAGGGAGGACGAAAATGACCTAAATGTTCGTCCAATGACACAAATGAACCAATTGGATTCACAAGATTGCATAAAAACCCTAATTGGACAAGAATAAGACTAGGGAGGACGAAAATGACCTAAATGTTCGTCCAATGACACAAATGAACTTATTGAATGCACAAGATTGGCTAAAAACCCTAATTGGACAAGAATAAGCCTAGGGAGGATGAAAATGACCTAAATGTTCGTCTAATGACACAAATGAACTTATTGGATGCACAAGATTGGTTAAAAACCTTAATTGGACAAGAATAAGCCTAGGGAGGACGAAAATGACCTAAATGTTCCTCCAATGACACAAACACACCTATTGGATGCACAAGATTGCATAAAAACTCTAATTGGACAAGAATAAGACTAGGGAAGACGAAAATGAACTAAATGTTCATCCAATGACACAAATGAACTTATTGGATGCACAAGATTGGTTAAAAACCCTAATTGGACAAGAATAAGCATAGGGAGGACGAAAATGACCTAAATGTTCATCCAATGACACAAACACACATATTAGATGCACAAGATTGGTTAAAAACCCTAATTGGACAAGAATAAGCCTAGGGAGGACGAAAATGACCTAAATGTTCCTCCAATGACACAAATGAACTTATTGGATGCACATGATTGGTTAAAAACCCTAATTGGAAAAGAATAAGCCCGGGGAGGACGAAAATGACCTAAATGTTCGTCTAATGACACAAATGAACTTATTGGATGCACAAGATTGGTTAAAATCCCTAATTGGACAAGAATAAGCCTAGGGAGGGCGAAAATAACCTAAATGTTCGTCCAATGACACAAACACACCTATTGGATGCACAAGATTGCATAAAAACTCTAATTGGACAAGAATAAGACTAGGGAAGACGAAAATGAACTAAATGTTCATCCAATGACACAAATGAACTTATTGGATGCACAAGATTGGTTAAAAACCCTAATTGGACAAGAATAAGCATAGGGAGGACGAAAATGACCTAAATGTTCATCCAATGACACAAACACACATATTAGATGCACAAGATTGGTTAAAAACCCTAATTGGACAAGAATAAGCCTAGGGAGGACGAAAATGACCTAAATGTTCCTCCAATGACACAAATGAACTTATTGGATGCACAAGATTGGTTAAAAACCCTAATTGGACAAGAATAAGCCAAGGGAGGACGAAAATGACCTAAATGTTCCTCCAATGACACAAATGAACTTATTGGATGCACCAGATTGGCTAAAAACCCTAGTTGGACAAGAATATGCCAAGGGAGGACGAAAATGACCTAAATGTTCATCCAATGACACAAATGAACTTATTGGATGCACAAGATTGGCTAAAAACCCTAATTGGACAAGAATAAGCCTTGGGAGGACGAAAATGACCTAAAGGTTCATCCAATGACACAAACACACCTATTGGATGCACAAGATTGCATAAAAACCCTAATTGGACAAGAATAAGACTAGGGAGGACGAAAATGACCTAAATGTTTATCCAATGACACAAACACACCTATTGGATGTACAAGATTGGTTAAAAACCCTAATTAGACAAGAATAAGCCTAGGGAGGACGAAAATGACCTAAATGTTCGTCCAATGACACAAATGAACCAATTGGATGCACAAGATTGCATAAAAACCCTAATTGGACAAGAATAAGACTAGGGAGGACGAAAATGACCTAAATGTTCGTCCAATGACACAAATGAACTTATTGAATGCACAAGATTGGCTAAAAACCCTAATTGGACAAGAATAAGCCTAGGGAGGATGAAAATGACCTAAATGTTCGTCTAATGACACAAATGAACTTATTGGATGCACAAGATTGGTTAAAAACCTTAATTGGACAAGAATAAGCCTAGGGAGGACGAAAATGACCTAAATGTTCCTCCAATGACACAAACACACCTATTGGATGCACAAGATTGCATAAAAACTCTAATTGGACAAGAATAAGACTAGGGAAGACGAAAATGAACTAAATGTTCATCCAATGACACAAATGAACTTATTGGATGCACAAGATTGGTTAAAAACCCTAATTGGACAAGAATAAGCATAGGGAGGACGAAAATGACCTAAATGTTCATCCAATGACACAAACACACATATTAGATGCACAAGATTGGTTAAAAACCCTAATTGGACAAGAATAAGCCTAGGGAGGACGAAAATGACCTAAATGTTCCTCCAATGACACAAATGAACTTATTGGATGCACATGATTGGTTAAAAACCCTAATTGGAAAAGAATAAGCCCGGGGAGGACGAAAATGACCTAAATGTTCGTCTAATGACACAAATGAACTTATTGGATGCACAAGATTGGTTAAAATCCCTAATTGGACAAGAATAAGCCTAGGGAGGGCGAAAATAACCTAAATGTTCGTCCAATGACACAAACACACCTATTGGATGCACAAGATTGCATAAAAACCCTAATTGGACAAGAATAAGACTAGGGAGGACGAAAATGACTCAAATGTTCCTCCAATGACACAAACACACCTATTGGATGCACAAGATTGGTTAAAATCCCTAATTGGACAAGAATAAGCCTAGGGAGGGCGAAAATAACCTAAATGTTCGTCCAATGACACAAACACACCTATTGGATGCACAAGATTGCATAAAAACCATAACTGGACAAGAATAAGCCTAGGGAGGACAAAAAAAACCTAAATGTTCCTCCAACGACACAAATGAACTTATTGGATGCACAAGATTGGCTAAAAACACTAATTGGATTAGAATAAGCCTAGGGAGGACGAAAATGACCTAAAGGTTCATCCAATGACACAAACACACCTATTGAATGCACAAGATTGCATAAAAACCCTAATTGGACAAGAATAAGACTAGGGAGGACGAAAATGACTGAAATGTTCCTCCAATGACACTATTGGATGCACAAGATTGGTTAAAAACCCTAATTGGGCAAGAATAAGCCTAGGGAAGACGAAAATGACCTAAATGTTCATCCAATAACACAAATGAACTTATTGGATGCAAAAGATTGGTTAAAAACCCTAATTGGACAAGAATAAGCCTAGGGAGGACGAGAATGACCTAAATGTTCATCCAATGACACAAACACACCTATTGGATGCACAAGATTGAATAAAAACCCTAATTGCACAAGAATAAGACTAGGGAGGACGAAAATGACCTAAATGTTCCTCCAATGACACAAATGAACTTATTGAATGCACAAGATTGGCTAAAAACCCTAATTGGACAAGAATAAGACTAGGGAGGACGAAAATGACCTAAATGTTCATCCAATGACACAAATGAACTTATTGGTTCCACAAGATTGGTTAAAAACCCTAATTGGACAAGAATTACCCTAGGGAGGACGAAAATGACCTAAATGTTCATCCAATGACACAAATAAACTTATTGGATGCACATGATTGGTTAAAAACCCTAATTGGAAAAGAATAATCCCGGGGAGGACGAAAATGACCTAAATGTTCGTCTAATGACACAAATGAACTTATTGGATGCACAAGATTGGTTAAAATCCCTAATTGGACAAGAATAAGCCTAGGGAGGGCGAAAATAACCTAAATGTTCGTCCAATGACACAAACACACCTATTGGATGCACAAGATTGCATAAAAACCCTAACTGGACAAGAATAAGACTGGAGAGGACGAAAATGACCTAAATGTTCCTCCAATGACACAAATGAACTTATTGGATGCACAAGGTTGGCTAAAAACTCTAATTGGACAAGAATAAGCCTAGGGAGGACGAAAATGACCTAAATGTTTATCCAATGACACAAATGAATTTATTGGATGCACAAGATTGGTTAAAAACCCTAATTGGACAAGAATAAGCCTAGGGAGGACAAAAAAAACCTAAATGTTCCTCCAACGACACAAATGAACTTATTGGATGCACAAGATTGGCTAAAAACACTAATTGGACAAGAATAAGCCTAGGGAGGACGAAAATGACCTAAAGGTTCATCCAATGACACAAACACACCTATTGAATGCACAAGATTGCATAAAAACCCTAATTGGACAAGAATAAGACTAGGGAGGACGAAAATGACTGAAATGTTCCTCCAATGACACAAACACACCTATTGGATGCACAAGATTGGTTAAAAACCCTAATTGGGCAAGAATAAGCCTAGGGAAGACGAAAATGACCTAAATGTTCATCCAATAACACAAATGAACTTATTGGATGCAAAAGATTGGTTAAAAACCCTAATTGGACAAGAATAAGCCTAGGGAGGACGAGAATGACCTAAATGTTCATCCAATGACACAAACACTCCTATTGGATGCACAAGATTGAATAAAAACCCTAATTGCACAAGAATAAGACTAGGGAGGACGAAAATGACCTAAATGTTCCTCCAATGACACAAATGAACTTATTGAATGCACAAGATTGGCTAAAAACCCTAATTGGACAAGAATAAGACTAGGGAGGACGAAAATAACCTAAATGTTCATCCAATGACACAAATGAACTTATTGGTTCCCCAAGATTGGTTAAAAACCCTAATTGAACAAGAATAACCCTAAGGAGGACGAAAATGACCTAAACGTTCATCCAATGACACAAATAAACTTATTGGATGCACATGATTGGTTAAAAACCCTAATTGGACAAGAATAAGCCTAGGGAGGACGAAAATGACCTAAATGTTCGTCTAATGACACAAATGAACTTATTGGATGCACAAGATTGTTTAAAATCCCTAATTGGAGAAGAATAAGCCTAGGGAGGACGAAAATGACCTAAATGTTTATCCAATGACACAAATGAACTTATTGGATGCAAAAGATTGGTTAAAAACCCTAATTGGACAAGAATAAGCCTAGGGAGGACGAGAATGACCTAAATGTTCATCCAATGACACAAACACACCTATTGGATGCACAAGATTGAATAAAAACCCTAATTGAACAAGAATAAGACTAGGGAGGACAAAAATGACCTCAATGTTCCTCCAATGACACAAATGAACTTATTGAATGCACAAGATTGGCTAAAAACCCTAATTGGACAAGAATAAGCCTAGGGAGGACGAAAATGACCTAAAGGTTCATCCAATGACACAAACACACCTATTGGATGCACAAGATTGCATAAAAACCCTAATTGGACAAGAATAAGACTAGGGAGGACGAAAATGACTGAAATGTTCCTCCAATGACACAAACACACCTATTGGATGCACAAGATTGGTTAAAAACCCTAATTGGACAAGAATAAGCCTAGGGAGGATGAAAATGACCTAAATGTTCATCCAATGACACAAATGAACTTATTGGACGCACAATATTGGTTAAAAACCCAAATTGGACAAGAATAAGCATAGGGAGGACGAAAATGACCTAAATGTTTATCCAATGACACAAACACACATATTGGATGCACAAGATTGGTTAAAAACCCTAATTGGACAAGAATAAGCCTAGGGAGGACGAAAATGACCTAAATGTTCGTCCAATTACACAAATGAACCTATTGGATGCACAAGATTGCATAAAAACCCTAATTGGACAAGAATAAGACTAGGGAGGACGAAAATGACCTAAATGTTCGTCCAATGACACAAATGAACTTATTGGTTGCACAAGATTGGCTAAAAACCCTAATTGGACAAGAATAAGCCTAGGGAGGATGAAAATGACCTAAATGTTCGTCGAATGACACAAATAAACTTATTGGATGCACAAGATTGGCTAACAACACTAATTGGACAATAATAAGCCTAGGGAGGACGAAAATGACCTAAAGGTTCATCCAATGACACAAACACACCTATTGGATGCACAAGATTGCATAAAAAACCTAATTGGACAAGAATAAGACTAGGGAGGACGAAAATGACTGAAATGTTCCTCCAATGACACAAACACACCTATTGGATGCACAAGATTGGTTAAAAACCCTAATTGGACAAGAATAAGCCTAGGGAGGACGAAAATGACCTAAATGTTCATCCAATAACACAAATGAACTTATTGGATGCAAAAGATTGGTTAAAAACCCTAATTGGACAAGAATAAGCCTAGGGAGGACGAGAATGACCTAAATGTTCATCCAATGACACAAATGAACTTATTGAATGCACAAGATTGGCTAAAAACCCTAATTGGACAAGAATAAGCCTAGGGAGGACGAAAATGACCTAAATGTTCATGCAAAGACACAAACACACCTATTGGATGCACAAGATTGCATAAAAACCCTAATTGGACAAGAATAAGACTAGGGAGGACGGAAATGACTGAAATATCCCTCCAATGACACAAACATACCTATTGGATGCACAAGATTGGTTAAAAACCCTAATTGGACAAGAATAAGCCTAGGGAGGACGAGAATGACCTAAATGTTCATCCAATGACACAAATGAACTTATTGAATGCACAAGATTGGCCAAAAACACTAATTGGACAAGAATAAGCCTAGGGAGGACGAAAATGACCTAAAGGTTCATCCAATGACACAAACACACCTATTGGATGCACAAGATTGCATAAAAACCCTAATTGGACAAGAATAAGACTAGGGAGGACGAAAATGACTGAAATGTTCCTCCAATGACACAAACACACCTATTGGATGCACAAGATTGGTTAAAAACCCTAATTGGACAAGAATAAGCCTAGCGAGGATGAAAATGACATAAATGTTCATCCAATAACACAAATGAACTTATTGGATGCAAAAGATTGGTTAAAAACCCTAGTTGGACAAGAATAAGCCTAGGGAGGACGAGAATGACCTAAATGGTCATCCAATGACACAAATGAACTTATTGAATGCACAAGATTGGCTAAAAACCCTAATTGGACAAGAATAAGCCTAGGGAGGACGAAAATGACCTAAAGGTTCATCCAAAGACACAAACACAACTATTGGATGCACAAGATTGCATAAAAACCCTAATTGGACAAGAATAAGACTAGGGAGGACGAAAATGACCTAAATGTTCGTCCAATGACACAAATGAACTTGTTGGTTGCACAAGATTGGCTAAAAACTCTAATTGGACAAGAATAAGCCTATGGAGGATGAAAATGACCTAAATGTTCGTCCAATGACACAAATAAACTTATTGGATGCACAAGATTGGCTAAAAACACTAATTGGACAAGAATAAGCCTAGGGAGGACGAAAATGACCTAAAGGTTCATCCAATGACACAAACACACCTATTGGATGCACAAGATTGCATAAAAACCCTAATTGGACAAGAATAAGACTAGGGAGGACGAAAATGACTGAAATGTTCCTCCAATGACACAAACACACCTATTGGATGCACAAGATCGGTTAAAAACCCTAATTGGACAAGAATAAGCCTAGGGAGGACGAAAATGACCTAAATGTTCATCCAATAACACAAATGAACTTATTGGATGCAAAAGATTTGTTAAAAACCCTAATTGGACATGAATAAGCCTATGGAGGACGAGAATGACCTAAATGTTCATCCAATAACACAAATGAACTTATTGAATGCACAAGATTGGCTAAAAACCCTAATTGGACAAGAATAAGCCTAGGGAGGAAGAAAATGACCTAAAGGTTCATCCAAAGACACAAACACACCTATTGGATGCACAAGATTGCATAAAAACCCTAATTGGACAAGAATAAGACTAGGGAGGACGGAAATGACTGAAATGTCCCTCCAATGACACAAACATACCTATTGGATGCACAAGATTGGTTAAAAACCCTAATTGGACAAGAATAAGACTAGGGAAGACGAAAATGACCTAAATGTTCATCCAATGACACTAATGAACTTATTGGATGCACAAGATTGGTTAAAAACCCTAATTGGACAAGAATAAGCATAGGGAGGACGAAAATGACCTAAATGTTCATCCAATGACACAAACACACATATTAGATGCACAAGATTGGTTAAAAACCCTAATTGGACAAGAATAAGCCTAGGGAGGACGAAAATGACCTAAATGTTCCTCCAATGACACAAATGAACTTATTGGATGCACATGATTGGTTAAAAACCCTAATTGGACAAGAATAAGCCTAAGGAGGACGAAAATGACCTAAATGTTCGCCTAATGACACAAATGAACTTATTGGATGCACAAGATTGTTTAAAATCCTAATTGGACAAGAATAAGCCTAGGGAGGATGAAAATGACCTAAATGTTCGTCCAATGACACAAATAAACTTATTGGATGCACAAGATTGGCTAAAAACACTAATTGGACAAGAATAAGCCTAGGGAGGATGAAAATGACCTAAAGGTTCATCCAATGACACAAACAAACCTATTGGATGCACAAGATTGCATAAAAACCATAATTGGACAAGAATAAGTCTAGGGAGGACGAAAATGACTGAAATGTTCCTCCAATGACACAAACACACCTATTGGATGCACAAGATCGGTTAAAAACCCTAATTGGACAAGAATAAGCCTAGGGAGGACGAAAATGACCTAAATGTTCATCCAATAACACAAATGAACTTATTGGATGCAAAAGATT
>JBBPBR010000354.1:366107-434198 GCA_037974775.1 Cicer pinnatifidum
AATGAACTTATTGGATGCACAAGATTGGTTAAAAACCCTAATTGGACAAGAATAAGCATAGGGAGGACGAAAATGACCTAAATGTTCATCCAATGACACAAACACACATATTAGATGCACAAGATTGGTTAAAAACCCTAATTGGACAAGAATAAGCCTAGGGAGGACGAAAATGACCTAAATGTTCCTCCAATGTCACAAATGAACTTATTGGATGCACATGATTGGTTAAAAACCCTAATTGGACAAGAATAAGCCTAAGGAGGACGAAAATGACCTAAATGTTCGTCTAATGACACAAATGAACTTATTGGATGCACAAGATTGTTTAAAATCCTAATTGGACAAGAATAAGCCTAGGGAGGACGAAAATAACCTAAATGTTCCTCCAATGACACAAATGAACTTATTGGATGCAAAAGATTGGTTAAAAACCCTAATTGGACAAGAATAAGCCTAGGGACGACGAAAATGAAGTAAATGTTAATCCAATGACACAAACACACCTATTGGATGCACAAGATTGAATAAAAACCCTAATTGGACAAGAATAAGACTAGGGAGGACGAAAATGACCTAAATGTTCCTCCAATGACACAAATGAACTTATTGGATGCACAAGATTGGTTAAAAACCCTAATTGGACAAGAATAAGCCTAGGGAGGACGAAAATGACCTAAATGTTCCTCCAATGACACAAATGAACTTATTGGATGCACCAGATTGGCTAAAAACCCTAATTGGACAAGAATATGCCAAGGGAAGACGAAAATGACCTAAATGTTCATCCAATGACACAAATGAACTTATTGGATGCACAAGGTTGGTTAAAAACCCTAATTGGACAAGAATAAGCCTAGGGAGGACGAAAATAAACTAAATGTTCGTCCAATGACACAAACACACCTATTGGATGCACAAGATTGAATAAAAACCCTAATTGGACAAGAATAAGACTTGGGAGGAAGAAAATGACCTAAATGTTCCTCCAATGACACAAACACACCTATTGGATGCACAAGATTGCATAAAAACCCTAATTGGACAAGAATAAGACTAGGGAGGACGAAAATGACCTAAATGTTCCTCCAATGACACAAACACACCTATTGGATGCACAAGATTGGTTAAAAACCCTAATTGGACAAGAATAAGACTAGGGAGGACAAAAATGACCTAAATTTTCCTCCAATGACCCAAATGAACTTATTGGATGCACAAGATTTGCTAAAAACCCTAATTGGACAAGAATAAGCCTAGGGAGGACGAAAATGACCTAAAGGTTCATCCAATGACACAAACACACCTATTGGATGCACAAGATTGCATAAAAACCCTAATTGGACAAGAATAAGACTAGGGAGGACGAAAATGACCTAAATGTTTATCCAATGACACAAATGAACCTATTGGATGCAGAAGATTGGTTAAAAACCCTAATTGGACAAGAATAAGCCTAGGGAGGACGGAAATAAACTAAATGTTCGTCCAATGACACAAACACACCTATTGGATGCACAAGATTGAATAAAAACCCTAATTGGACAAGAATAAGCCTAGGGAGGACGAAAATGACCTAAAGGTTCATCCAAAGACACAAACACACCTATTGGATGCACAAGATTGCATAAAAACCCTAATTGGACAAGAATAAGACTAGGGAGGACGGAAATGACTGAAATGTCCCTCCAATGACGCAAACATACCTATTGGATGTACAAGATTGGTTAAAAACCCTAATTGGACAAGAATAAGCCTAGAGAGGACGAAAATGACCTAAATGTTCGTCCAATGACACAAATGAACCTATTGGATGCAGAAGATTGCATAAAAACCCTAATTGGACAAGAATAAGACTAGGGAGGACAAAAATGACCTAAATGTTCGTCCAATGACACAAATGAACTTATTGAATGCACAACGTTGGCTAAAAACCCTAATAGGACAAGAAGAAGCCTAGGGAGGATGAAAATGACCTAAATGTTCGTCTAATGACACAAATGAACTTATTGGATGCACAAGATTGGTTAAAAACCCTAATTGGACAAGAATAAGCCTAGGGAGGACGAAAATGACCTAAATGTTCCTCCAATGACACAAACACACCTATTGGACGCACAAGATTGCATAAAAACCCTAATTGGACAAGAATAAGACTAGGGAGGACGAAAATGACCTAAATGTTCCTCCAATGACACAAACACACCTATTGGATGCACAAGATTGGTTAAAAACCCTAATTGGACAAGAATAACCCTAGGGAGGACGAAAATGACCTAAATGTTCGTCCAATGACACAAACACACCTATTGGATGCACAAGATTGCATAAAAACCCTAATTGGACAAGAATAAGCCTAGGGAGGACGAAAATGACCTAAATGTTCATCCAATGATACAAATGAACTTATTGGATCCACAAGATTGGTTAAAAACCCTAATTGGACAAGAATAAGCCTAGGGAGGACGAAAATGACCTAAATGTTCATCCAATGACACAAATGAACTTATTGGATGCACAAGATTGGTTAAAAACCCTAATTGGGCAAGAATAAGCCTAGGGGGGCGAAAATGACCTAAATGTTCGTCCAATGACACAAACACACATATTGGATGCACAAGATTGCTTAAAACCCTAATTGGACAAGAATAAGACGAGGGAGGACGAAAATGACCTAAATGTTCATCCTATGACACAAATGAACTTATTGGATGCACAAGATTGGTTAAAAAACCCTAATTGGACAAGAATAAGCCTAGGAAGGACGAAAATGACCTAAATGTTCATCCAATGACACAAATGAACTTATTGGATGCACAAGAATGGTTAAAATCCCTAATTGGACAAGAATAAGCCTAGGGAGGACGAAAATGACCTAAAGGTTCATCCAATGACACAAACACACCTATTGGATGCACAAGATTGCATAAAAACCCTAATTGGACAAGAATAAGACTAGGGAGGACGAAAATGACCTAAATGTTCCTCCAATGACACAAATGAACTTATTGGATGCACAAGATTGGTTAAAAACCCTAATTGGACAAGAATAAGCCTAGGGAGGACGAAAATGACCTAAATGTTCATCCAATGAGACAAATGAACTTATTGGATGCACAAGATTGGTTAAAAACCCTAATTGGACGAGAATAAGTCTAGGGAGGATGAAAATGACCTAAATGTTCGTCCAATGACACAAACACACCTATTGGATGGACAAGATTGCATCAAAACCCTAATTGGACAAGAATAAGACTAGAGAGGACGAAAATGACCTAAATGTTCCTCCAATGACACAAACACACCTATTGGATGCACAAGATTGCATAAAAACCCTAATTGGACAAGAATAAGACTAGGGAGGACGAAAATGACCTAAATGTTCATCCAATGACACTAATGAACTTATTGGATGCACAAGATTGGTTAAAAACCCTAATTGGACAAGAATAAGCATAGGGAGGACGAAAATGACCTAAATGTTCATCCAATGACACAAACACACATATTAGATGCACAAGATTGGTTAAAAACCCTAATTGGACAAGAATAAGCCTAGGGAGGACGAAAATGACCTAAATGTTCCTCCAATGACACAAATGAACTTATTGGATGCACATGATTGGTTAAAAACCCTAATTGGACAAGAATAAGCCTAAGGAGGACGAAAATGACCTAAATGTTCGTCTAATGACACAAATGAACTTATTGGATGCACAAGATTGTTTTAAATCCTAATTGGACAAGAATAAGCCTAGGGAGGATGACAATGACCTAAATGTTCGTCCGATGACACAAATAAACTTATTGGATGCACAAGATTGGCTAAAAACACTAATTGGACAAGAATAAGCCTAGGGAGGACGAAAATGACCTAAAGGTTCATCCAATGACACAAACACACCTATTGGATGCACAAGATTGCATAAAAACCCTAATTGGACAAGAATAAGACTAGGGAGGACGAAAATGACTGAAATGTTCCTCCAATGACACAAACACACCTATTGGATGCACAAGATCGGTTAAAAACCCTAATTGGACAAGAATAAGCCTAGGGAGGACGAAAATGACCTAAATGTTCATCCAATAACACAAATGAACTTATTGGATGCAAAAGATTGGTTAAAAACCCTAATTGGACAAGAATAAGCCTAGGGAGGACGAAAATGACCTAAAGGTTCATCCAAAGACACAAACACACCTATTGGATGCCCAAGATTGCATAAAAACCCTAATTGGACAAGAATAAGACTAGGGAGGACGGAAATGACTGAAATGTCCCTCCAATGACGCAAACATACCTATTGGATGCACAAGATTGGTTAAAAACCCTAATTGGACAAGAATAAGACTAGGGAAGACGAAAATGACCTAAATGTTCATCCAATGACACAAATGAACTTATTGGATGCACAAGATTGGTTAAAAACCCTAATTGGACAAGAATAAGCATAGGGAGGACGAAAATGACCTAAATGTTCATCCAATGACACAAACACACATATTAGATGCACAAGATTGGTTAAAAACCCTAATTGGACAAGAATAAGCCTAGGGAGGACGAAAATGACCTAAATGTTCCTCCAATGTCACAAATGAACTTATTGGATGCACATGATTGGTTAAAAACCCTAATTGGACAAGAATAAGCCTAGGGACGACGAAAATGAAGTAAATGTTAATCCAATGACACAAACACACCTATTGGATGCACAAGATTGTTTAAAATCCTAATTGGACAAGAATAAGCCTAGGGAGGAAGAAAATAACCTAAATGTTCCTCCAATGACACAAATGAACTTATTGGATGCAAAAGATTGGTTAAAAACCCTAATTGGACAAGAATAAGCCTAGGGACGACGAAAATGAAGTAAATGTTAATCCAATGACACAAACACACCTATTGGATGCACAAGATTGAATAAAAACCCTAATTGGACAAGAATAAGACTAGGGAGGACGAAAATGACCTAAATGTTCCTCCAATGACACAAATGAACTTATTGGATGCACAAGATTGGTTAAAAACCCTAATTGGACAAGAATAAGCCTAGGGAGGACGAAAATGACCTAAATGTTCCTCCAATGACACAAATGAACTTATTGGATGCACCAGATTGGCTAAAAACCCTAATTGGACAAGAATATGCCAAGGGAAGACGAAAATGACCTAAATGTTCATCCAATGACACAAATGAACTTATTGGATGCACAAGGTTGGTTAAAAACCCTAATTGGACAAGAATAAGCCTAGGGAGGACGAAAATAAACTAAATGTTCGTCCAATGACACAAACACACCTATTGGATGCACAAGATTGAATAAAAACCCTAATTGGACAAGAATAAGACTTGGGAGGAAGAAAATGACCTAAATGTTCCTCCAATGACACAAACACACCTATTGGATGCACAAGATTGCATAAAAACCCTAATTGGACAAGAATAAGACTAGGGAGGACGAAAATGACCTAAATGTTCCTCCAATGACACAAACACACCTATTGGATGCACAAGATTGGTTAAAAACCCTAATTGGACAAAAATAAGCATAGGGAGGACGAAAATGACCTAAATGTTCGTCCAATGACACAACACACCTATTGGATGCACAAGATTGCATAAAAACCCTAATTGGACAAGAATAAGACTAGGGAGGACAAAAATGACCTAAATGTTCCTCCAATGACACAAATGAACTTATTGGATGCACAAGGTTGGTTACAAACTCTAAGTGGACAAGATTAAGTCTAGGGAGGACAAAGATGTCCTAAATGTTCAACCAATTACACAAATGAACTTATTGGATGCACAAGGTTGGTTAAAAACCCTAATTGGACAAGAATAAGCCTAGGGAGGACGACAATGACCTAAATGTTCGTCCAATGACACAAACACACCTGTTGGATGCACAAGATTGCATAAAAACCCTAATTGGACAAGAATAAGCCTAGGGAGGACGAAAATGACCTAAATGTTCCTCCAATGACACAAATGAACTTATTGGATGCACAAGGTTGGTTAAAAACCCTAATTGGACAAGAATAAGCCTAGGGAGGACGAAAATGACCTAAATGTTCGTCCAATGACACAAACACACCTATTGGATGAACAAGATTGCATAAAAACCCTAATTGGACAAGAATATGACAAGGGAGGACGAAAATGACCTAAATGTTCCTCCAATGACACAAACACACCTATTGGATGCACAAGATTGGTTAAAAACCCTAATTGGACAAGAATAAGCCTAGGGAGGACGAAAATGACCTAAATGTTAATCCAATGACACAACTCAACTTATTGGATGCACAAGATTGGTTAAAAACCCTAATTGGACAAGAATAAGCCTAGGGAGGACGAAAATGACCTAATTGATCATCCAATGACACAAACACACCTATTGGATGCACAAGATTGGTTAAAAACCCTAATTGGACAAGAATATGCCTAGGGAGGACGAAAATGACCTAATTGATCATCCAATGACACAGACACACCTATTGGATGCACAAGATTGGTTAAAAACCCTAATTTGACAAGAATATGCCTAGGGATGACGAAAATGACCTAAATATTAATTCAAGGACACAAACAAAGTTATTGGATGCACAAGATTGGTTAAAAACCCTAATTGGACAAGAATAAGCCTAGGGAGGACGAAAATGACCTAAATGTTAATCCAATGACACAACTCAACTTATTGGATGCACAAGATTGGTTAAAAACCCTAATTGGACAAGAATAAGCCTAGGGAGGACGAAAATGACCTAATTGATCATCCAATGACACAAACACACCTATTGGATGCACAAGATTGGTTAAAAACCCTAATTGGACAAGAATATGCCTAGGGAGGACGAAAATTACCTATATATTAATTCAATGACACAAACAAACTTATCGGATGCACAAGATTGGTTAAAAACCCTAATTGGACAAGAATAAGCCTAGGGAGGACGAAAATGACCTAATTGATCATCCAATGACACAAACACACCTATTGGATGCACAAGATTGGTTAAAAACCCTAATTGGACAAGAATATGCCTAGGGAGGACGAAAATGACCTAAATGTTCATCCAATGGCACAAACACACCTATTGAAGGCACAAGATTGGTTAAAAACCCTAATTGGACAAGAATAAGCCTAGGGAGGACGAAAATGACCTAATTGATCATCCAATGACACAAACACACCTATTGGATGCACAAGATTGGTTAAAAACCCTAATTGGACAAGAATATGCCTAGGGAGGACGAAAATGACCTAAATGTTAATCCAATGACACAAATGAACTTATTGGATGCACAAGATTGGTTAAAAACCCTAACTGGACAAGAATAAGCCTAGGGAGGCTGAAAATGACCTAATTGATCATCAAATGACACAAACACACCTATTGGATGCAAAAGATTGGTTAAAAACCCTAATTGAACAAGAATATGCCTAGGGAGGACGAAAATGACCTAAATATTAATTCAATGACACAAACAAACTTATTGGATGCGCAAGATTGGTTAAAAACCCTAATTGGACAAGAATAAGCCTAGGGAGGACGAAAATGACCTAATTGATCATCCAATGACACAAACACACCTATTGGATGCACAAGATTGGTTAAAAACCCTAATTGGACAAGAATATGCCTAGGGAGGACGAAAACAACCTAATTGATCATCCAATGACACAAACACACCTATTGGATGCACAAGATTAGTTAAAAACCCTAATTGGACAAGAATATGCCTAGGGAGGACGAAAATGACCTAAATGTTAATCCAATGACACAAACAAACTTATTGGATGCACAAGATTGGTTAAAAACCCTAATTGGACAAGAATAAGCCTAGGGAGGACGAAAATGACCTAATTGATCATCCAATGACACAAACACACCTATTGGATGCACAAGATTGGTTAAAAACCCTAATTGGACAAGAATAAGCCTAGAGAGGACGAAAATGACCTAATTGATCATCCAATGACACAAACACACCTATTGGATGCACAAGATTGGTTAAAAACCCTAATTTGACTAGAATAAGCCTAGGGAGGACGAAAATGACCTAATTGATCATCCATTGCCACAAACACACCTAATGGATGCACAAGATTGGTTAAAAACCCTAATTGGACAAGAATATGCCTAGGGAGGACGAAAATGACCTAAATGTTCATCCAATGACACAAATGAACTTATTGGATGCACAAGATTGGTTAAAAACCCTAATTGGACAAGAATAAGCATAGGGAGGAGGAAAATGACCTAAATGTTCATCCAATGACACAAACACACCTATTGGACGCACAAGATTGGTTAATAACCCTAATTGGACAAGAATAAGCCTAGGGAGGACGAAAATGACCTAAATGTTCATCCAATGACACAAATGAACTTATTGGATGCACAAGATTGGTTAAAAACCTTAATTGGACAAGAATAAGCCTAGGGAGGACGAAAATGACCTAAATGTTCCTCCAATGACACAAACACACCTATTGGATGCACAAGATTGCATAAAAACCCTAATTGGACAAGAATAAGACTAGGGAGGACGAAAATGACCGAAATGTTCCTCCAATGACACAAACACACCTATTGGATGCACAAGATTGCATAAAAACCCTAATTGGACAAGAATAAGACTAGGGAAGACGAAAATGACCTAAATGTTCATCCAATGACACAAATGAACTTATTGGATGCACAAGATTGGTTAAAAACCCTAATTGGACAAGAATAAGCATAGGGAGGACGAAAATGACCTAAATGTTCATCCAATGACACAAACACACATATTAGATGCACAAGATTGGTTAAAAACCCTAATTGGACAAGAATAAGCCTAGGGAGGACGAAAATGACCTAAATGTTCCTCCAATGTCACAAATGAACTTATTGGATGCACATGATTGGTTAAAAACCCTAATTGGACAAGAATAAGCCTAAGGAGGACGAAAATGACCTAAATGTTCGTCTAATGACACAAATGAACTTATTGGATGCACAAGATTGTTTAAAATCCTAATTGGACAAGAATAAGCCTAGGGAGGACGAAAATAACCTAAATGTTCCTCCAATGACACAAATGAACTTATTGGATGCAAAAGATTGGTTAAAAACCCTAATTGGACAAGAATAAGCCTAGGGACGACGAAAATGAAGTAAATGTTAATCCAATGACACAAACACACCTATTGGATGCACAAGATTGAATAAAAACCCTAATTGGACAAGAATAAGACTAGGGAGGACGAAAATGACCTAAATGTTCCTCCAATGACACAAATGAACTTATTGGATGCACAAGATTGGTTAAAAACCCTAATTGGACAAGAATAAGCCTAGGGAGGACGAAAATGACCTAAATGTTCCTCCAATGACACAAATGAACTTATTGGATGCACCAGATTGGCTAAAAACCCTAATTGGACAAGAATATGCCAAGGGAAGACGAAAATGACCTAAATGTTCATCCAATGACACAAATGAACTTATTGGATGCACAAGGTTGGTTAAAAACCCTAATTGGACAAGAATAAGCCTAGGGAGGACGAAAATAAACTAAATGTTCGTCCAATGACACAAACACACCTATTGGATGCACAAGATTGAATAAAAACCCTAATTGGACAAGAATAAGACTTGGGAGGAAGAAAATGACCTAAATGTTCCTCCAATGACACAAACACACCTATTGGATGCACAAGATTGCATAAAAACCCTAATTGGACAAGAATAAGACTAGGGAGGACGAAAATGACCTAAATGTTCCTCCAATGACACAAACACACCTATTGGATGCACAAGATTGGTTAAAAACCCTAATTGGACAAGAATAAGACTAGGGAGGACAAAAATGACCTAAATTTTCCTCCAATGACCCAAATGAACTTATTGGATGCACAAGATTTGCTAAAAACCCTAATTGGACAAGAATAAGCCTAGGGAGGACGAAAATGACCTAAAGGTTCATCCAATGACACAAACACACCTATTGGATGCACAAGATTGCATAAAAACCCTAATTGGACAAGAATAAGACTAGGGAGGACGAAAATGACCTAAATGTTTATCCAATGACACAAATGAACCTATTGGATGCAGAAGATTGGTTAAAAACCTTAATTGGACAAGAATAAGCCTAGGGAGGACGGAAATAAACTAAATGTTCGTCCAATGACACAAACACACCTATTGGATGCACAAGATTGAATAAAAACCCTAATTGGACAAGAATAAGCCTAGGGAGGACGAAAATGACCTAAAGGTTCATCCAAAGACACAAACACACCTATTGGATGCACAAGATTGCATAAAAACCCTAATTGGACAAGAATAAGACTAGGGAGGACGGAAATGACTGAAATGTCCCTCCAATGACGCAAACATACCTATTGGATGTACAAGATTGGTTAAAAACCCTAATTGGACAAGAATAAGCCTAGAGAGGACGAAAATGACCTAAATGTTCGTCCAATGACACAAATGAACCTATTGGATGCAGAAGATTGCATAAAAACCCTAATTGGACAAGAATAAGACTAGGGAGGACAAAAATGACCTAAATGTTCGTCCAATGACACAAATGAACTTATTGAATGCACAACGTTGGCTAAAAACCCTAATAGGACAAGAAGAAGCCTAGGGAGGATGAAAATGACCTAAATGTTCGTCTAATGACACAAATGAACTTATTGGATGCACAAGATTGGTTAAAAACCCTAATTGGACAAGAATAAGCCTAGGGAGGACGAAAATGACCTAAATGTTCCTCCAATGACACAAACACACCTATTGGACGCACAAGATTGCATAAAAACCCTAATTGGACAAGAATAAGACTTGGGAGGACGTAAATGACCGAAATGTTCCTCCAATGACACAAACACACCTATTGGATGCACAAGATTGCATAAAAACCCTAATTGGACAAGAATAAGACTAGGGAAGACGAAAATGACCTAAATGTTCATCCAATGACACAAACACACATATTAGATGCACAAGATTGGTTAAAAACCCTAATTAGACAAGAATAAGCCTAGGGAGGACGAAAATGACCTAAATGTTCCTCCAATGACACAAATGAACTTATTGGATGCACATGATTGGGTAAAAACCCTAATTGGACAAGAATAAGCCTAGGGAGGACGAAAATGACCTAAATGTTCGTCTAATGACACAAATGAACTTATTGGATGCACAAGATTTGTTAAAATCCCTAATTGGACAAGAATAAGCCTAGGGAGGGCGAAAATAACCTAAATGTTCGTCCAATGATACAAACACACCTATTGGATGCACAAGATTGAATACAAACCCTAACTGGACAAGAATAAGACTAGAGAGGACGAAAATGACCTAAATGTTCCACCAATGACACAAATGAACTTATTGGATGCACAAGGTTGGCTAAAAACCCTAATTGGACAAGAATAAGCCTAGGGTGGAAGAAAATCACCTAAATGTTTATCCAATGACACAAATGAATTTATTGGATGCACAAGATTGGTTAAAAACCCTAATTGGACAAGAATAAGCATAGGGAGGACGAAAATGACCTAAATGTTCATCCAATGACACAAATGAACTTATTGGTTGCACAAGATTGGTTAAAAACCCTAATTGGACAAGAATAACCCTAGGGAGGACGAAAATGACCTAAATGTTCCTCCAATGACACAAATGAACTTATTGGATGCACAAGATTGGTTAAAAACCTTAATTGGACAAGAATAAGCTTATGGAGGACGAAAATGACCTAAATGTTCGTCTAATGACACAAATGAACTTATTGGATGCACAAGATTGTTTAAAATCCCTAATTGGACAAGAATAAGCCTAGGGATGACGAAAATGACCTAAATGTTCATCCAATGACACAAATGAACTTATTGGATGCAAAAGATTGGTTAAAAACCCTAATTGGACAAGAATAATCCTAGGGAGGATGAGAATGACCTAAATGTTCATCCAATGACACAAACACACCTATTGGATGCACAAGATTGAATAAAAACCCTAAATGGACAAGAATAAGACTAGGGAGGACGAAAATGACGTAAATGTTCCTCCAATGACACAAATGAACTTATTGAATGCACAACATTGGCTAAAAACCCTAATTGGACAAGAATAAGCCTAGGGAGGACGAAAATGACCTAAAGGTTCATCCAATGACACAAACACACATATTGGATGCACAAGATTGCATAAAAACCCTAATTGGACAAGAATAAGACTAGGGAGGACGAAAATGACTGAAATGTTCCTCCAATGATACAAACACACCTATTGGATGCACAAGATTGGTTAAAAATCCTAATTGGACAAGAATAAGTCTAGGGAAGACGAAAATGACCTAAATGTTCATCCAATGACACAAATGAACTTATTGGATGCACAAGATTGGTTAAAAACCCTAATTGGACAAGAATAAGCATAGGGAGGACGAAAATGACCTAAATGTTCATCCAATGACACAAACACACATATTTGATGCACAAGATTGGTTAAAAACCCTAATTGGACAAGAATAAGCCTAGGGATGACGAAAATGACCTAAATGTTCCTCCAATGACACAAATGAACTTATTGGATGCACATGATTGGTTAAAAACCCTAATTGGACAAGAATAAGCCTAAGGAGGACGAAAATGACCTAAATGTTCGTCTAATGACACAAATGAACTTATTGGATGCACAAGATTGTTTTAAATCCTAATTGGACAAGAATAAGCCTAGGGAGGATGACAATGACCTAAATGTTCGTCCGATGACACAAATAAACTTATTGGATGCACAAGATTGGCTAAAAACACTAATTGGACAAGAATAAGCCTAGGGAGGACGAAAATGACCTAAAGGTTCATCCAATGACACAAACACACCTATTGGATGCACAAGATTGCATAAAAACCCTAATTGGACATGAATAAGACTAGGGAGGACGAAAATGACTGAAATGTTCCTCCAATGACACAAACACACCTATTGGATGCACAAGATCGGTTAAAAACCCTAATTGGACAAGAATAAGCCTAGGGAGGACGAAAATGACCTAAATGTTCCTCCAATGACACAAATGAACTTATTGGATGCACAAGATTGGTTAAAAACCCTAATTGGACAAGAATAAGCATAGGGAGGACGAAAATGACCTAAATGTTCATCCAATGACACAAACACACTTATTGGATGCACAAGATTGCTTAAAACCCTAATTGGACAAGAATAAGACTAGGGATGACGAAAATGACCTAAATGTTCATCCAATGACACAAATGAACTTATTGGATGCACAAGATTGGTTAAAAACCCTAATTGGACAAGAATAAGCCTAGGGTGGACAAAAATGAGCTAAATGTTCGTCCAATGACACAAACACAGCTATTGGATGCACAAGATTGCCTAAAAACCCTAATTGGACAAGAATAAGCCAAGGGAGGACGAAAATGACCTAAATGTTCATCCAATGACACAAATGAACTTATTGGATGCACAAGATTGGTTAAAAACCCTAATTGGACAAGAATAAGCCTAGGGAGGACGAAAATGACCTAAATGTTCGTCCAATGACACAAATCAAATTATTGGATGCACATGATTGGTTAAAAACCCTAATTGGACAAGAATAAGACTAGGGAGGACGAAAATGACCTAAATGTTCCTCCAATGACACAAATGAACTTATTGGATGCACAAGATTGGCTAAAAACCCTAATTGGACAAGAATAAGCCGAGGGAGGACGAAAATGACCTAAATGTTCATCCAATGACACAAATGAACTTATTGGATGCACATCATTGGTTAAAAACCCTAATTCGACAAGAATAAGACTAGGGAGGACGAAAATGACCTAAATGTTCATCCAATGACACAAACACACCTATTGGATGCACAAGATTGCATAAAAACCCTAATTGGACAAGAATAAGACTAGGGAGGACGAAAATGATCTAAATGTTTATCCAATGATACAAATACACCTATTGGATGCACAAGATTGGTTAAAAACCCTAATTGGACAAGAATAAGCCTAAGGAGGACGAAAATGACCTAAATGTTCGTCCAATGACACAAACACACCTATTGGATGCACAAGATTGCATAAAAACCCTAATTGGACAAGAATAAGACTAAGGAGGACGAAAATGACCTAAATGTTCCTCCAATGACACAAATGAACTTATTGGATGCACAAGATTGGTTAAAAACCCTAATTGGACAAGAATAAGCATAGGGAGGACGAAAATGACCTAAATGTTCATCCAATGACACAAACACACATATTAGATGCACAAGATTGGTTAAAAACCCTAATTGGACAAGAATAAGCCTAGGGAGGACGAAAATGACCTAAATGTTCCTCCAATGACACAAATGAACTTATTGGATGCACATGATTGGTTAAAAACCCTAATTGGACAAGAATAAGCCTAGGGAGGACGAAAATGACCTAAATGTTCGTCTAATGACACAAATGAACTTATTGGATGCACAAGATTGGTTAAAAATCCTTATTGGACAAGAATAAGCCTAGGGAGGACGAAAATGACCTAAATGTTCGTCAAATGACACAAACACACCTATTGGATGCACAAGATTGAATAAAAACCCTAATTGGACAAGAATAAGACTAGGGAGGACGAAAATGACCTAAATGTTCCTCCAATGACACAAACGCACCTATTGGATGTACAAGATTGCATAAAAACCCTAATTGGACAAGAATAAGACTAGGGAGGACGAAAATGACCTAAATGTTCCTCCAATGACACAAACACACCTATTGGATGCACAAGATTGGTTAAAAACCCTAATTGGACAAGAATAAGACTAGGGAGGACGAAAATGACCTAAACGTTCATCCAATGACACAAACCCACATATTGGATGCACAAGATTGCTTAAAACCCTAATTGGACAAGAATAAGACTAGGGAGGACGAAAATGACCTAAATGTTCATCCAATGACACAAATGAACTTATTGAATGCACAAGATTGGTTAAAAACCCTAATCGGACAAGAATAAGCCTAGGGAGGACAAAAATGACCTAAATGTTCTTCGAATGACACAAACACACCTATTGGATGCACAAGATTGCATAAAAACCCTAATTGGACAAGAATAAGACTAGGGAGGACGAAAATGACCTAAATGTTCCTCCAATGACACAAACACACCTATTGGATGCACAAGATTGGATAAAAACCCTACTTGGACAAGAATAAGCCTAGGGAGGACGAAAATGACCTAAATGTTCGTCCAATGACACAAACACACCTATTGGATGCACAAGATTGCATAAAAACCCTAATTCGACAAGAATAAGACTAGGGAGGACGAAAATGACCTAAATGTTCCTCCAATGACAGAAAGACACCTATTAGATGCACAAGATTGCATAAAAACCCTAATTGGACAAGAATAAGACTAGGGAGGACGAAAATAACCTAAATGTTCCTCCAATGACACAAACACACCTATTGGATGCACAAGATTGCATAAAAACCTTATTCGACATGAATAAGACTAGGGAGGACGAAAATGACCTAAATGTTCATCCAATGACACAAATGAACTTATTGGATGCACAAGATTGGTTAAAAACCCTAATTGGACAAGAATAAGCCTAGGGAGGACGAAAATGACCTAAATGTTCATCCCATGACACAAATGAACTTATTGGATGCACAAGATTGGTTGAAAACCCTAATTGGACAAGAATAAGCCTAGGGAGGACGAAACTGACCTAAATGTTCATCCAATGACACAAATGAACTTATTGGATGCACAAGATTGGTTAAAAACCCTAATTGAACAAGAATAAGCTAAGGGAGGACGAAAATGACCTAAATGTTCATCCAATGACACAAACACACATATTGGATGCACAAGATTGCTTAAAACCCTAATTGGACAAGAATAAGACTAGGGAGGACGAAAATGACCTAAATGTTCATCCAATGACACAAATGAACTTATTGGATGCACAAGATTGGTTATAAACCCTAATTGGACAAGAATAAGCCTAGGGAGGACGAAAATGACCTAAATGTTCATCCAATGACACAAATGAACTTATTGGATGCACAAGATTGGTTGAAAACCCTAATTGGACAAGAATAAGCCTAGGGAGCACGAAAATGACCTAAATGTTCCTCCAATGACACAAACACACCAATTGGATGCACAAGATTGCATAAAAACCCTAATTGGACAAGGATAAGACAAGGGAGGACGAAAATGACCTAAATGTTCCTCCAATGACACAAATGAACTTATTGGATGCACAAGATTGGTTAAAAACCCTAATTGGACAAGAATAAGCCTAGGGAGGACGAAAATGACCTAAATGTTCATCCAATGACACAAATGAACTTATTGGATGCACAAGATTGGTTGAAAACCCTAATTGGACAAGAATAAACCTAGGGAGGACGAAAATGACCTAAATGTTCATCCAATGACACAAATGAACTTATTGGATGCAGAAGATTGGTTAAAAACCCTAATTGGACACGAATAAGCCTAGGGAGGACGAAAATGACCTAAATGTTCGTCCAATGACACAAATGAACTTATTGGATACACAAGATTGTTTAAAAACCCTAATTGGACAAGAATAAGCCTAGGGAGGACGAAAATGACCTAAATGTTCATCCAATAACACAAATGAACTTATTGGATGCACAAGATTGGTTAAAAATCCTAATTGGACAAGAATAAGCATAGGGAGGACGAAAATGACCTAAATGTTCCTACAATGACACAAACCCACATATTGGATGCACAAGATTGCATAAAAACCCTAATTGGACAAGAATAAGACTAGGGAGGACGAAAATGACCTAAATGTTCATCCAATGACACAAATAAACTTATTGTATGCACAAGATTGGTTAAAAACCCTAATTGGACAAGAATAAGCATAGGGAGGACGAAAATGACCTAAATGTTCATCCAATGACACAAACACACATATTGGATGCACAAGATTGCTTAAAACCCTAATTGGACAAGAATAAGACTAGGGAGGACGAAAATGACCTAAATGTTCATCCAATGACACAAATGAACTTATTGGATGCACAATATTGGTTAAAAACCCTAATTGGACAAGAATAAGCCTAGGGAGGACGAAAATGACCTAAATGTTCATCCAATGACACAAATAAACTTATTGGATGCACAAGATTGGTTAAAAACCCTAATTGGACAAGAATAAGCCTAGGAAGGGCGAAAATGACCTAAATGTTCGTTCAATGACACAAACACACCTATTGGATGCACAAGATTGCATAAAAACCCTAATTGGACAAGAATAAGACTAGAGAGGACGCAAATGACCTAAATGTTCCTCCAATGACACAAATGAACTTATTGGATGCACAAGGTTGGTTAAAAACCTTAATTGGACAAGAATAAGCCTAGGGAGGATAAAAATGACCTAAATGTTCATTCAATGACACAAATGAACTTATTGGATGCACAAGATTGGTTAAAAACCCTAATTGGACAAGAATAAGCCTAGGGAGGACGAAAATGACCTAAATGTTCCTCCAATGACACAAATGAACTTATTGGATGCACATGATTGGTTAAAAACCCTAATTGGACAAGAATAAGCCTAAGGAGGACGAAAATGACCTAAATGTTCGTCTAATGTCACAAATGAACTTATTGGATGCACAAGATTGGTTAAAAACCCTAATTGGACAAGAATAAGCCTAGGGAGGACGAAAATGACCTAAATGTTCCTCCAATGACACAAATGAACTTATTGGATGCACCAGATTGGCTAAAAACCCTAATTGGACAAGAATATGCCAAAGGAAGACGAAAATGACCTAAATGTTCATCCAATGACACAAATGAACTTATTGGATGCACAAGGTTGGTTAAAAACCCTAATTGGACAAGAATAAGCCTAGGGAGGACGAAAATAAACTAAATGTTCGTCCAATGACACAAACACACCTATTGGATGCACAACATTGGCTAAAAACCCTAATTGGACAAGAATAAGACTAGGGAGGAAGAAAATGACCTAAATGTTTCTCCAATGACACAAACACACCTATTGGATGCACAAGATTGCATAAAAACCCTAATTGGACAAGAATAAGACTAGGGAGGACGAAAATGACCTAAATGTTCCTCCAATGACACAAACACACCTATTGGATGCACAAGATTGGTTAAAAACCCTAATTGGACAAGAATAAGACTAGGGAGGACGAAAATGACCTAAATGTTCCTCCAATGACACAAATGAACTTATTGGATGCACAAGATTGGCTAAAAACCCTAATTGGACAAGAATAAGCCTAGGGAGGACGAAAATGACATAAATGTTCATCCGATGACACAAACACACCTATTGGATGCACAAGATTGCATAAAAACCCTAATTGGACAAGAATAAGACTAGGGAGGACGAAAATGACCTAAATGTTTATCCAATGACACAAACACACCTATTGGATGTACAAGATTGGTTAAAAACCCTAATTGGACAAGAATAAGCCTAGAGAGGACGAAAATGACCTAAATGTTCGTCCAATGACACAAATGAACCAATTGGATGCAGAAGATTGCATAAAAACCCTAATTGGACAAGAATAAGACTAGGGAGGACAAAAATGACCTAAATGTTCGTCCAATGACACAAATGAACTTATTGAATGCACAACGTTGGCTAAAAACCCTAATTGGACAAGAAGAAGCCTAGGGAGGATGAAAATGACCTAAATGTTCGTCTAATGACACAAATGAACTTATTGGATGCACAAGATTGGTTAAAAACCCTAATTGGACAAGAATAAGACTAGGGAGGACGAAAATGACCGAAATGTTCCTCCAATGACACAAACACACCTATTGGATGCACAAGATTGCATAAAAACCCTAATTGGACAAGAATAAGACTAGGGAAGACGAAAATGACCTAAATGTTCATCCAATGACACAAACACACATATTAGATGCACAAGATTGGTTAAAAACCCTAATTGGACAAGAATAAGCCTAGGGAGGACGAAAATGACCTAAATGTTCCTCCAATGACACAAATGAACTTATTGGATGCACATGATTGGTTAAAAACCCTAATTGGACAAGAATAAGCCTAGGGAGGACGAAAATGACCTAAATGTTCGTCTAATGACACAAATGAACTTATTGGATGCACAAGATTGGTTAAAAATCCTTATTGGACAAGAATAAGCCTAGGGAGGACGAAAATGACCTAAATGTTCGTCAAATGACACAAACACACCTATTGGATGCACAAGATTGAATAAAAACCCTAATTGGACAAGAATAAGACTAGGGAGGACGAAAATGACCTAAATGTTCCTCCAATGACACAAACACACCTATTGGATGTACAAGATTGCATAAAAACCCTAATTGGACAAGAATAAGACTAGAGAGGACGAAAATGACCTAAATGTTCGTCCAATGACACAAACACACATATTGGATGCACAAGACTGGTTAAAAACCCTAATTGGACAAGAATAAGCCTAGGGAGGACGAAAATGACCTAAATTTTCCCTCCAATGACACAAATGAACTTATTGGATGCACATGATTGGTTAAAAACCCTAATTGGACAAGAATAAGCCTAGGGAGGATGAAAATGACCTAAGTGTTCGTCTAATGACACAAATGAACTTATTGGATGCATAAGATTGGTTAAAATCCCTAATTGGAGAAGAATAACCCTAGGGAGGACGAAAATGACCTAAATGTTCATCCAATGACACAAATAAACTTATTGGATGCACATGATTGGTTAAAAACCCTAATTGGAAAGGAATAAGCCTAGGGAGGACGAAAATGACCTAAATGTTCGTCTAATGACACAAATGAACTTATTGGATGCACAAGATTGTTTAAAATCCCTAATGGGACAAGAATAAGCCTAGGGAGGACAAAAATGACCTAAATGTTCTTCCAATGACACAAACACACCTATTGGATGCACAAGATTGAATAAAAACCCTAATTGGACAAGAATAAGACTAGGGAGGACGAAAATGACCTAAATGTTCCTCCAATGACACAAACACACCTATTGGATGCACAAGATTGCTTAAAAACCATAATTGAACAAGAATAAGACTAGGGAGGACGAAAATGACCTAAATGTTCATCCAATGACACAAATGAACTTATTGAATACACAAGATTGGTTAAAAACCCTAATCGGACAAGAATAAGCCTAGGGAGGACGAAAATGACCTAAATGTTCGTCCAATGACACAAACACACCTATTGGATGCACAAGATTGCATAAAAACCCTAATTGGACAAGAATAAGACTAGGGAGGACGAAAATGACCTAAATGTTCCTCCAATGACACAAACACACCTATTGGATGCACAAGATTGCATAAAAACCCTAATTGGACAAGAATAAGACTAGGGAGGACGAAAATGACCTAAATGTTCATCCAATGACACAAATGAACTTATTGGATGCACAAGATTGGTTAAAAACCCTAATTGGACAAGAATAAGCCTAGGGAGGACGAAAATGACCTAAATGTTCATCCAATGACACAAATGAACTTATTGGATGCACAAGATTGGTTGAAAACCCTAATTGGACAAGAATAAGCATTGGGAGGACGAAAATGACCAAAATGTTCATCCAATTGTTAGACATATGTTCGTTTTTGATGTTATTGACAAGCATCCAATTTGAAATACATCTAACACTGTCAACAGAGAAAAATTTCAGGAACAACAAATTCAATCCTACATACTCGAGACAATTGCTTGGAACTCAAGGAATCAACAAAATCTTGATGATCCATGAGCACATCGATTAGTACAATCGATTCTATAACAGGGTTGAATAAGTTTATAAAGTTTGGTGTTACCCAATCGATTAGCACAATCGATTTGTACATCCTTGAAGAAATCAAACGGGCTATCAATCGATTCTCCAAATCGATTGGTACACATATTGGAAAATAAATTGTACAAGTCAGAGAGCCAGTTTGCCACAAATCGATTAGGCACATCGATTGAGTAAATCACTAAGACTGAACTGATTGTTTACATCGATTAGACAAATCGATTGACATTCTTACTGAAATTAAAATGTGCAAGTCAGTAGCACGTTTTGCAGGCAATCGATTTGGCAAATCGATTGAAATAATCACATCTTTAATTTTGTTTTGTCTACATCGATTGAAACAATCGATTGTTAATGTCCCAAAGCCAAACCTGTTTACTAAATCGATTAGGCCAATCGATTCACTAAAACAAGTTTCCAAATAACTTAGGTCTGGAACATACACAATCGATTACTACAATCTGTTTATATACATCTGTGTTATAAATGTTGGTATCAATCGACTTGGTAAATCGATTGAATAACCCAACTGATGAAAAGTACTTCAGACTTAAAGACCACAATCGATTGGCACAATCGATTGACATAAAAGTTTTATAAACAGAGATGACTGAATGGTTAAATCGATTAAGCACATCGATGGTTTTGATCTCGTTGTTTGAACAAAACACATCAAGTCGATTCTGCAAATCGATTTAATTATATACTGTTATCAAAGTTTGAAGAACTACTTAAAATAATCGATTGAGTAAATCGATTAGAATGTACAGTTTCAAGATTCAAGAAAAACAAGACTCACGAAATCGATTGAGGAAATCGATTAACCAGCATTATGACTTTAATGAATCGATTGGGTAAATCGATGCATATGTTGTTTTTCCTGAAACTATATAAACTGTTTTTCATTCTCTTCTTCGAAGATATACAACAACGTACACATAACTTTCTGATATCTTTGTTTCTCACTGTGAAATAACTTTGAACATTACTTTTTCAGTCATGAAGATTCATCTTTCATGATCAACAAGAACTGAGAAAGATTGCTGAAGAAACAACTTTAGAGAAGAAGACTGCTGAAGAAATTTCTGTGTAATTTCTGTTTTAGATACATCTGTAAACAAATTCTTAAAACAAATAACATTGAGAAATCCAGTCTTAACTGGTGGTTATCTTCTGTGATTGAGAGGTCTCATCAAGAAGAAACTTGACTGTAATCTTGGAAGAGTTTATGGGAGATAAACTCTGGGATTCAGGGAGATAAGAATAGAATAGAAAGAATCGTTTTAGATTGATAGGCGAGGAGCTAGAACATCTGTAAACGGATTCTGAGATATTCTATTGGAAAGGCCAAGATTGGATTTGATCTTGGGACTGGACGTAGGTCGTTCAACAACGGCTGAACCAGTATAAATCACTGCGTACAATCTTTCTTACCCTTATCTCTTTTTAATTTCTGCATTGTGTATTTGTTTGATATTGATTGAGTACTTGAATATCTTTCTGCATATTTTGATATTACATGAAAGACTGTTTCCAGCATGATTGTAAGTGAATCAATATCTTGAATAATAAACGTAACTGGTGCATCTCTCAATATATTCTTTGATCCATATACTTTGTGCATTCATTTGTTTTGTAGTTTTGGGACCTTATTTGATGTTATGTTTAATAAATGTACGATTTGTTAAACTGCTGCGCATATCTCTAAAAATAGGTAATCTTCCGCATAATTTTCATTTAACAGAGGTTACTGGTACCAACACCAATGACACAAATGAACTTATTGGATGCACAAGATTGGTTAAAAACCGTAATTGGACAACAATAAGCCTAGGGAGGACGAAAATGACCTAAATGTTCATCCAATGACACAAATGAACTTATTGGATGCACAAGATTGGTTAAAAACCCTAATTGGACAAGAATAAGCCTAGGGAGGACGAAAATGACCTAAATGTTCGTCCAATGACACAAACACACCTATTGGATGCACAAGATTGCATAAAAACCCTAATTGGACAAGAATAAGACTAGGGAAGACGAAAATGACCTAAATGTTCATCCAATGACACAAACACACATATTAGATGCACAAGATTGGTTAAAAACCCTAATTGGACAAGAATAAGCCTAGGGAGGACGAAAATGACATAAATGTTCCACCAATGACACAAATGAACTTATTGGATGCACATGATTGGTTAAAATCCCTAATTGAACAAGAATAAGCCTAGGGTGGACGAAAATCACCTAAATGTTTATCCAATGACACAAATGAATTTATTAGATGCACAAGATTGGTTAAAAACCCTAATTGGACAAGAAAAAGCCTAGGGAGGACGAAAATGACCTAAATGTTCATCCAATGACACAAATGAACTTATTGGATGCACAAGATTGGTTAAAAACCCTAATTGAACAACAATAAGCCTAGGGAGGGCGAAAATGACCTAAATGTTCGTCCATTTACACAAACACACCTATTGGATGCACAAGATTGCATAAAAACCCTAACTGGACAAGAATAAGACTAGAGAGGACGAAAATGACCTAAATGTTCCTCCAATGACACAAATGAACTTATTGGATGCACAAGATTGGCTAAAACCCCTAATTGGACAAGAATAAGCCTAGGGAGGACGAAAATGACCTAAATGTTCGTCCAATGACCCAAATGAACTTATTGGATGCACAAGATTGGTTAAAAACCCTAATTGGACAAGAATAAGCCTAGGGAGGACGAAAAAGACCTAAATGTTCCTCCAATGACACAAATGATCTTATTGGATTCACAAGATTGGCTAAAAACCCTAATTGGACAAGAATAAGCCTAGGGAGGACGAAAATGACCTAAATGTTCGTCCAATGACACAAATGAACTTATAGGATGCACAAGATTGGTTAAAAACCCTAATTGGAGAAGAATAACCCTAGGGAGGACGAAAATGACGTAAATGTTCATCCAATGACACAAATAAACTAATTGGATGCACATGATTGGTTAAAAACCCTAATTGGACAAGAATAAGCCTAGGGAGGACGAAAATGACCTAAATGTTCGTCTAATGACACAAATGAACTTATTGGATGCACAAGATTGTTTAAAATCCCTAATGGGACAGGAATAAGCCTAGGGAGGACGAAAATGACCTAAATGTTCTTCCAATGACACAAACACACCTATTGGATGCACAAGATTGAATAATAACCCTAATTGGACAAGAATAAGACTAGGGAGGACGAAAATGACCTAAATGTTCCTCCAATGACACAAACGAACCTATTGGATGCACAAGATTGGTTAAAAACCCTAATTAGACAAGAATAAGCCTAGGGAGGACGAAAATGACCTAAATGTTCATCCAATGACACAAATGAACTTATTGGATGCACAACGTTGGTTAGAAACCCTAATTGGACAAGAATAAGACTTGGGATGACGAAAATGACCTAAATGTTCGTCTAATGACACAAATGAACTTATTGGATGCACAAGATTGGTTAAAAACCCTAATTGGACAAGAATAAGCATAGGGAGGACGAAAATGACCTAAATGTTCGTCCAATGACACAAACACACCTATTGGATGCACAAGATTGAATAAAAACCCTAATTGGACAAGAATAAGACTAGGGAGGACGAAATTGACCTAAATGTTCCTCCAATGACACAAACACACCTATTGGATGCACAAGATTGCATAAAAACCCTAATTGGACAAGAATAAGACTAGGGAGGACGAAAATGACCTAAATATTCATCCAATGACACAAATGAACTTATTGGATGCAAAAGATTGGTTAAAAACCCTAATTGGACAAGAATAAGCCTAGGGAGGACGAAAATGACCTAAATGTTCATCCAATGACACAAAAACAACTATTGGATGCACAAGATTACATAAAAACCCTAATTGGACAAGAATAAGCCTAGGGAGGACGAAAATGACCTAAATGTTCGTCTAATGACACAAATGAACTTATTGGATGCACAAGATTGGTTAAAAACCCTAATTAGACAAGAATAAGCCTAGGGACGACGAAAATGACCTAAATGTTCATCCAATGACACAAATCAATTTATTGGATGCACATGATTGGTTAAAAACCCTAATTGGACAAGAATAAGCCTAGGGAGGACGAAAATGACCTAAATGTTCGTCTAATGACACAAATGAACTTATTGGATGCACAAGATTGGTTAAAAATCCTTATTGGACAAGAATAAGCCTAGGGAGGACGAAAATGACCTAAATGTTCGTCAAATGACACAAACACACCTATTGGATGCACAAGATTGAATAAAAACCCTAATTGGACAAGAATAAGACTAGGGAGGACGAAAATGACCTAAATGTTCCTCCAATGACACAAACACACCTATTGGATGTACAAGATTGCATAAAAACCCTAATTGGACAAGAATAAGACTAGAGAGGACGAAAATGACCTAAATGTTCGTCCAATGACACAAACACACATATTGGATGCACAAGACTGGTTAAAAACCCTAATTGGACAAGAATAAGCCTAGGGAGGACGAAAATGACCTAAATTTTCCCTCCAATGACACAAATGAACTTATTGGATGCACATGATTGGTTAAAAACCCTAATTGGACAAGAATAAGCCTAGGGAGGATGAAAATGACCTAAGTGTTCGTCTAATGACACAAATGAACTTATTGGATGCATAAGATTGGTTAAAATCCCTAATTGGAGAAGAATAACCCTAGGGAGGACGAAAATGACCTAAATGTTCATCCAATGACACAAATAAACTTATTGGATGCACATGATTGGTTAAAAACCCTAATTGGAAAGGAATAAGCCTAGGGAGGACGAAAATGACCTAAATGTTCGTCTAATGACACAAATGAACTTATTGGATGCACAAGATTGTTTAAAATCCCTAATGGGACAAGAATAAGCCTAGGGAGGACAAAAATGACCTAAATGTTCTTCCAATGACACAAACACACCTATTGGATGCACAAGATTGAATAAAAACCCTAATTGGACAAGAATAAGACTAGGGAGGACGAAAATGACCTAAATGTTCCTCCAATGACACAAACACACCTATTGGATGCACAAGATTGCTTAAAAACCATAATTGAACAAGAATAAGACTAGGGAGGACGAAAATGACCTAAATGTTCATCCAATGACACAAATGAACTTATTGAATACACAAGATTGGTTAAAAACCCTAATCGGACAAGAATAAGCCTAGGGAGGACGAAAATGACCTAAATGTTCGTCCAATGACACAAACACACCTATTGGATGCACAAGATTGCATAAAAACCCTAATTGGACAAGAATAAGACTAGGGAGGACGAAAATGACCTAAATGTTCCTCCAATGACACAAACACACCTATTGGATGCACAAGATTGCATAAAAACCCTAATTGGACAAGAATAAGACTAGGGAGGACGAAAATGACCTAAATGTTCATCCAATGACACAAATGAAATTATTGGATGCACAAGATTGGTTAAAAACCCTAATTGGACAAAAATAAGTCTAGGGAGGACGAAAATGACCTAAATGTTCGTCCAATGACACAAACACACCTATTGGATGCACAAGATTGCATAAAAACCCTAATTGGACAAGAATAAGACTAGGGAGGACGAAAATGACCTAAATGTTCATCCAATGACACAAATGAACTTATTGGATGCACAAGATTGGTTAAAAACCCTAATTGGACAAGAATAAGCCTAGGGAGGACGAAAATGACCTAAATGTTCATCCAATGACACAAATGAACTTATTGGATGCACAAGATTGGTTGAAAACCCTATTTGGACAAGAATAAGCCTTGGGAGGACGAAAATGACCTAAATGTTCATCCAATGACACAAATGAACTTATTGGATGCACAAGATTGGTTAAAAACCCTAATGGGACAAGAATAAGCCTAGGGAGGACGAAAATGACCTAAATGTTCGTCCAATGACACAAACACACCTATTGGATGCACAAGATTGCATAAAAACCCTAATTGGACAAGAATAAGACTAGGGAGGACGAAAATGACCTAAATGTTCATCCAATGACTCAAATGAACTTATTGTATGCACAAGATTGGTTAAAAACCCTAATTGGACAAGAATAAGCATAGGGTGAACGAAAATGACCTAAATGTTCATCCAATGACACAAACACACATATTGGATGCACAAGATTGCTTAAAACCCTAATTGGACAAGAATAAGACTAGGGAGGACGAAAATGACCTAAATATTCATCCAATGACACAAATGAACTTATTGGATGCACAAGATTGGTTAAAAACCCTAATTGGACAAGAATAAGCCTAGGGAGGACGAAAATGACCTAAATGTTCATCCAATGACACAAATGAACTTATTGGATGCACAAGATTGGGTTAAAACCCTAATTGGACAAGAATAAGCCTAGGGAGGACGAAAATGACCTAAATGTTCATCCAATGACACAAATGAACTTATTGGATGCACAAGATTGGTTAAAAACCCTAATTGGACAAGAATAAGCCTAGGGAGGACGAAAATGACCTAAATGTTCATCCAATGACACAAATGAACTTATTGGATGGACAAGATTGGTTGAAAACCCTAATTGGTCAAGAATAAGCCTAGGGAGGACGAAAATGACCTAAATGTTCATCCAATGACACAAATGAACTTATTGGATGCACAAGATTGGTTAAAAACCCTAATTGGACAAGAATAAGCCTAGGGAGGACGAAAATGACCTCAATGTTCGTCCAATGACACAAACACACCTATTGGATGCACAAGATTGCATAAAAACCCTAATTGGACAAGAATAAGACTAGGGAGGACGAAAATGACCTAAATGTTCATCCAATGACACAAATGAACTTATTGGAAGCACAGGATTGGTTAAAAACCCTAATTGGACAAGAATAAGCATAGGTAGGGCGAAAATGACCTAAATGTTCATCCAATGACACAAATGAACTTATTGGATGCACAAGATTGGTTAAAAACCCTAATTGGACAAGAATAAGCCTAGGGAGGACGAAAATGACCTAAATGTTCATCCAATGACACAAATGAACTTATTGGATGCACAAGGTTGGTTAAAAACCCTAATTGGACAAGAATAAGCCTAGGGAGTTCGAAAATGATCTAAATGTTCGTTTAATGAGACAAACACACCTATTGGATGCACAATATTGCATAAAAACCCTAAATGGACAAGAATAAGACTAGGGAGGACGAAACTGTCCTAAATGTTCCACCAATGACACAAACACACCTATTGGATGCACAAAATTGCATAAAAACCCTAATTGGACAAGAATAAGACTAGGGAGGACGAAAATGACCTAAATGTTCATCCAATGACACAAATGAACTTATTGGAAGCACAGGATTGGTTAAAAACCCTAATTGGACAAGAATAAGCATAGGTAGGGCGAAAATGACCTAAATGTTCATCCAATGACACAAATGAACTTATTGGATGCACAAGATTGGTTAAAAACCCTAATTGGACAAGAATAAGCCTAGGGAGGACGAAAATGACCTAAATGTTCATCCAATGACACAAATGAACTTATTGGATGCACAAGATTGCTTAAATACCCTAATTGGACAAGAATAAGCCTAGGGAGAACGAAAATGACCTAAATGTTCATCCAATGACACAAATACACCTATTGGATGCACAAGATTGGTTAAAAACCCTAATTGGACAAGAATATGCCTAGGAAGGACGAAAATGACCTAAATGTTCATCCAATGACACAAATGAACTTATTGGATGCACAAGATTGGTTAAAAACCCTAATTGGACAAGAATAAGCCTAGGGAGGACGAAAATGACCTAAATGTTCATCCAATGACACAAATGAACTTATTGGATGCACAAGATGGGTTGAAAACCCTAATTGGACAAGAATAAGCCTAGGGAGGACGAAAATGACCTAAATGTTCATCCAATGACACAAATGAACTTATTGGATGCACAAGATTGGTTAAAAACCCTAATTGGACAAGAATAAGCCTAGGGAGGACGAAAATGACCTAAATGTTCATCCAATGACACAAATGAACTTATTGGATGCACAAGATTGGTTAAAAACCCTAATTGGACAAGAATAAGCCTAGGGAGGACGAAAATGACCTAAATGTTCATCCAATGACACAAATATACTTATTGGATGCACAAGATTGGTTAAAAACCCTAATTGGACAAGAATAAGCCTAGGGAGGACGTAAATGACCTAAATGATCCACCAATGACACAAATGAACTTATTGGATGCACAAGGTTGGTTAAAAACCCTAATTGAACAAGAATAAGCCTAGGGAGGACGAAAATGACCAAAATGTTCATCCAATGACACAAATGAACTTATTGGATGCACAAGATTGGTTAAAAACCCTAATTGGACAAGAATAAGCCTAGGGAGGACGAAAATGACCTAAATGTTCATCCAATGACACAAATGAACTTATTGGATGCACAAGATTGGTTAAAAACCCTAATTGGACAAGAATAAGCCTAGGGAGGACGAAAATGACCTAAATGTTCATCCAATGACACAAATGAACTTATTGGATGCACAAGATTGGTTACAAACCCTAATTCGAGAAGAATAATCCTAGGGAGGACGAAAATGACCTAAATGTTCATCCAATGACACAAACACACCTATTGGATGCACAAGATTGCATAAAAACCCTAATTGGACAAGAATAAGACTAGGGAGGACGAAAATGACCTAAATGTTCATCCAATGACACAAATGAACTTTTTGGATGCACAAGATTGGTTAAAAACCCTAATTGAACAAGAATAAGCCTAGGGAGGGCGAAAATGACCTAAATGTTCGTCCAATGACACAAACACACCTATTGGATGCAAAAGATTGCATAAAAACCCTAACTGGACAAGAATAAGACTAGAGAGGACGAAAATGACCTAAATGTTCCTCCAACGACACAAATGAACTTATTGGATGCACAAGGTTGGCTAAAAACCCTAATTGGACAAGAATAAGCCTAGGGAGGACGAAAATGACCTAAATATTCATCCAATGACACAAATGAACTTATTGGATGCAAAAGATTGGTTAAAAACCCTAATTGGACAAGAATAAGCCTAGGGAGGACGAAAATGACCTAAATGTTCATCCAATGACACAAAAACAACTATTGGATGCACAAGATTACATAAAAACCCTAATTGGACAAGAATAAGCCTAGGGAGGACGAAAATGACCTAAATGTTCGTCTAATGACACAAATGAACTTATTGGATGCACAAGATTGGTTAAAAATCCTTATTGGACAAGAATAAGCCTAGGGAGGACGAAAATGACCTAAATGTTCGTCAAATGACACAAACACACCTATTGGATGCACAAGATTGAATAAAAACCCTAATTGGACAAGAATAAGACTAAGGAGGACGAAAATGACCTAAATGTTCCTCCAATGACACAAACACACCTATTGGATGTACAAGATTGCATAAAAACCCTAATTGGACAAGAATAAGACTAGAGAGGACGAAAATGACCTAAATGTTCGTCCAATGACACAAACACACATATTGGATGCACAAGACTGGTTAAAAACCCTAATTGGACAAGAATAAGCCTAGGGAGGACGAAAATGACCTAAATTTTCCCTCCAATGACACAAATGAACTTATTGGATGCACATGATTGGTTAAAAACCCTAATTGGACAAGAATAAGCCTAGGGAGGATGAAAATGACCTAAGTGTTCGTCTAATGACACAAATGAACTTATTGGATGCATAAGATTGGTTAAAATCCCTAATTGGAGAAGAATAACCCTAGGGAGGACGAAAATGACCTAAATGTTCATCCAATGACACAAATAAACTTATTGGATGCACATGATTGGTTAAAAACCCTAATTGGAAAGGAATAAGCCTAGGGAGGACGAAAATGACCTAAATGTTCGTCTAATGACACAAATGAACTTATTGGATGCACAAGATTGTTTAAAATCCCTAATGGGACAAGAATAAGCCTAGGGAGGACAAAAATGACCTAAATGTTCTTCCAATGACACAAACACACCTATTGGATGCACAAGATTGAATAAAAACCCTAATTGGACAAGAATAAGACTAGGGAGGACGAAAATGACCTAAATGTTCCTCCAATGACACATACACACCTATTGGATGTACATGATTGCATAAAAACCCTAATTGGACAAGAATAAGACTAGAGAGGACGAAAATGACCTAAATGTTCCTCCAATGACACAAATGAACTTATTGGATGCACAAGGTTGGCTAAAAACCCTAATTGGACAAGAATAAGCCTAGGGAGGACGAAAATGACCTAAATGTTTATCCAATGACACAAATGAATTTATTGGATGCACAAGATTGGTTAAAAACCCTAATTGGACAAGAATAAGCCTATGGAGGACGAAAATGACCTAAATGTTCCTCCAATGACACAAATGAACTTATTGGATGCACAAGATTGGCTAAAAACCCTAATTGGACAAGAATAAGCCTACGGAGGACGACAATGATCTAAATGTTCATGCAATGACACAAATGAACTTATTAGATATACAAGATTGGTTAAAAACCCTAATTGGACAAGAATAACCCTACGGAGGACGAAAATGACCTAAATGTTCATCCAATGACACATATAAACTTATTGGATGCACAAGATTGGTTAAAAACCCTAATTGGACAAGAATAAGCCTAGGGAGGACGAAAATGACCTAAATGTTCGTCCAATGACACAAACACACCTATTGGATGCACAAGATTGCATAAAAACCCTAATTGGACAAGAATAAGACTAGGGAAGACGAAAATGACCTAAATGTTCATCCAATGACACAAACACACATATTAGATGCACAAGATTGGTTAAAAACCCTAATTGGACAAGAATAAGCCTAGGGAGGACGAAAATGACATAAATGTTCCACCAATGACACAAATGAACTTATTGGATGCACATGATTGGTTAAAATCCCTAATTGAACAAGAATAAGCCTAGGGTGGACGAAAATCACCTAAATGTTTATCCAATGACACAAATGAATTTATTAGATGCACAAGATTGGTTAAAAACCCTAATTGGACAAGAAAAAGCCTAGGGAGGACGAAAATGACCTAAATGTTCATCCAATGACACAAATGAACTTATTGGATGCACAAGATTGGTTAAAAACCCTAATTGAACAACAATAAGCCTAGGGAGGGCGAAAATGACCTAAATGTTCGTCCATTTACACAAACACACCTATTGGATGCACAAGATTGCATAAAAACCCTAACTGGACAAGAATAAGACTAGAGAGGACGAAAATGACCTAAATGTTCCTCCAATGACACAAATGAACTTATTGGATGCACAAGATTGGCTAAAACCCCTAATTGGACAAGAATAAGCCTAGGGAGGACGAAAATGACCTAAATGTTCGTCCAATGACCCAAATGAACTTATTGGATGCACAAGATTGGTTAAAAACCCTAATTGGACAAGAATAAGCCTAGGGAGGACGAAAAAGACCTAAATGTTCCTCCAATGACACAAATGATCTTATTGGATTCACAAGATTGGCTAAAAACCCTAATTGGACAAGAATAAGCCTAGGGAGGACGAAAATGACCTAAATGTTCATCCAATGACACAAATGAACTTATAGGATGCACAAGATTGGTTAAAAACCCTAATTGGAGAAGAATAACCCTAGGGAGGACCGAAAATGACCTAAATGTTCATCCAATGACACAAATAAACTTATTGGATGCACATGATTGGTTAAAAACCCTAATTGGACAAGAATAAGCCTAGGGAGGACGAAAATGACCTAAATGTTCGTCTAATGACACAAATGAACTTATTGGATGCACAAGATTGTTTAAAATCCCTAATTGGACAAGAATAAGCCTAGGGAGGACGAAAATGACCTAAATGTTCTTCCAATGACACAAACACACCTATTGGATGCACAAGATTGAATAAAAACCCTAATTGGACAAGAATAAGACTAGGGAGGACGAAAATGACCTAAATGTTACTCCAATGACACAAACGAACTTATTGGATGCACAAGATTGGTTAAAAACCCAAATTGGACAAGAATAAGACTAGGGAGGACGAAAATGACCTAAATGTTCATCCAATGACACAAATAAACTTATTGGATGCACATGATTGGTTAAAAACCCTAATTGGACAAGAATAAGCCTAGGGAGGACGAAAATGACCTAAATGTTCGTCTAATGACACAAATGAACTTATTGGATGCACAAGATTGTTTAAAATCCCTAATGGGACAAGAATAAGCCTAGGGAGGACAAAAATGACCTAAATGTTCTTCCAATGACACAAACATACCTATTGGATGCACAAGATTGAATAAAAACCCTAATTGGACAAGAATAAGACTAGGGAGGACGAAAATGACCTAAATGTTCCTCCAATGACACAAACACACCTATTGGATGTACAAGATTGCATAAAAACCCTAATTGGACAAGAATAAGACTAGAGAGGACGAAAATGACCTAAATGTTCCTCCAATGACACAAATGAACTTATTGGATGCACAAGGTTGGCTAAAAACCCTAATTGGACAAGAATAAGCCTAGGGAGGACGAAAATGACCTAAATGTTTATCCAATGACACAAATGAATTTATTGGATGCACAAGATTGGTTAAAAACCCTAATTGGACAAGAATAAGCCTATGGAGGACGAAAATGACCTAAATGTTCCTCCAATGACACAAATGAACTTATTGGATGCACAAGATTGGCTAAAAACCCTAATTGGACAAGAATAAGCCTACGGAGGACGACAATGATCTAAATGTTCATCCAATGACACAAATGAACTTATTAGATATACAAGATTGGTTAAAAACCCTAATTGGACAAGAATAACCCTACGGAGGACGAAAATGACCTAAATGTTCATCCAATGACACATATAAACTTATTGGATGCACAAGATTGGTTAAAAACCCTAATGGGACAAGAATAAGCCTAGGGAGGACGAAAATGACCTAAATGTTCGTCCAATGACACAAACACACCTATTGGATGCACAAGATTGCATAAAAACCCTAATTGGACAAGAATAAGACTAGGGAGGACGAAAATGACCTAAATGTTCCTCCAATGACACAAACACACCTATTGGATGCACAAGATTGGTTAAAAACCATAATTGGACAAGAATAAGCCTAGGGAGGACGAAAATGACCTAAATGTTCCTCCAATGACACAAACACACCTATTGGATGCACAAGATTGGTTAAAAACCATCATTGGAAAAGAATAAGCCTAGGGAGGACGAAAATGACCTAAATGTTCATCCAATGACACAAATGAACTTATTCGATGCACAAGATTGGTTAAAAACTCTAATTGGACAAGAATAAGCCTAGGGAGGATGAAAATGACCTAAATGTTCAACCAATGACACAAATGAACTTATTGGATGCACAAGGTTGGTTAAAAACCTTAATTGGACAAGAATAAGCCTAGGGAGGACGAAAATGACCTAAATGTTCGTCCAATGACACAAACACACCTATTGGATGCACAAGATTGCATAAAAACCCTAATTGGACAAGAATAAGACTAGGGAGGACGAAAATGACCTAAATGTTCCTCCAATGACACAAACACACCTATTGAATGCACAAGATTGCATAAAAACCCTAATTGGACAAGAATAAGACTAGGGAGGACGTAAATGACCTAAATGTTCCACCAATGACACAAATGAACTTATTGGATGCACAAGGTTCGTTAAAAACCCTAATTGGACAAGAATAAGCCTAGGGAGGACGAAAATGACCTAAATGTTCAACCAATGACACAAATGAACTTATTGGATGCACAAGGTTGGTTAAAAACCCTAATTGGACAAGAATAAGCCTAGGGAGGACGAAAATGACCTAAATGTTCGTCCAATGACACAAACACACCTATTGGATGCACAAGATTGCATAAAAACCCTAATTGGACAAGAATAAGACTAGGGAGGACGAAAATGACCTAAATGTTCCTCCAATGACACAAACACACCTATTGAATGCACAAGATTGCATAAAAACCCTAATTGGACAAGAATAAGACTAGGGAGGACGTAAATGACCTAAATGTTCCACCAATGACACAAATGAACTTATTGGATGCACAAGGTTGGTTAAAAACCCTAATTGGACAAGAATAAGACTAGGGAGGACAAAAATGACCTAAATGTTCATCCAATGACACAAATGAACTTATTGGATGCACAAGATTGGTTAAAAACCCTAATTGGACAAGAATAAGCCTAGGGAGGACGAAAATGACCTAAATGTTCGTCCAATGACACAAACACACCTATTGGATGCACAAGATTGCATAAAAACCCTAATTGGACAAGAATAAGACTAGGGAGGACGAAAATGACCTAAATGTTCCTCCAATGACACAAACACACCTACTGGATGCACAAGATTGTATAAAAACCCTAATTCGACAAGAATAAGACTAGGGAGGACGAAAATGACCTAAATGTTCCTCCAATGACAGAAACACACCTATTGGATGCACAAGATAGCATAAAAACCCTAATTGGACAAGAATAAGACTAGGGAGGACGTAAATGACCTAAATGTTCCACCAATGACACAAATGAACTTATTGGATGCAAAAGGTTGGTTAAAAACCCTAATTGGACAAGAATAAGCCTAGGGAGGATGAAAATGACCTAAATGTTCGTCCAATGACACAAACACACCTATTGGATGCACATGATTGCATAAAAACCCTAATTGGACAAGAATAAGCCTAGGGAGGACGAAAATGACCTAAATGTTCGTCCAATGACACAAACACACCTATAGGATGCACAAGATTGCATAAAAACCCTAATTGGACAAGAACAAGCCTAGGGACGACGAAAATGACCTAAATGTTCATCCAATGACACAAATGAACTTATTGGATGCACAAGATTGGTTAAAAACCCTAATTGGACAAGAATAAGCCTAGGGAGGACGAAAATGACCTAACTGTTCATCCAATGACACAAATGAACTTATTGGATGCACAAGATTGGTTAAAAACCCTAATTGGACAAGAATAAGCATAGGGAGGACGAAAATGACCTAAATGTTCATCCAATGACACAAACCCACATATTGGATGCACAAGATTGCTTAAAACCCTAATTGGACAAGAATAAGACTAGGGAGGACGAAAATGACCTAAATGTTCATCCAATGACAGAAATGAACTTTTTGGATGCACAAGATTGGTTAAAAACCCTAATCGGACAAGAATAAGCCTAGGGAGGACGAAAATGACCTAAATGTTCGTCCAATGACACAAACACACCTATTGGATGCACAAGATTGCATAAAAACCCTAATTGGACAAGAATAAGACTAGGGAGGACGAAAATGACCTAAATGTTCATCCAGTGACACAAATGAACTTATTGGATGCACAAGATTGGTTAAAAACACTAATTGGACAAGAATAAGCCTAGGGAGGACGAAAATGACCTAAATGTTCATCCAATGACACAAATGAACTTATTGGATGCACAAGATTGGTTAAAAACCCTAATTGGACAAGAATAAGCCTAGGGAGGACGAAAATGACCTAAATGTTCGTCCAATGACACAAACACACCTATTGGATGCACAAGATTGCATAAAAACCCTAATTGGACAAGAATAAGACTAGGGAGGACGAAAATGACCTAAATGTTCCTCCAATGACACAAACACACCTATTGGATGCACAAGATTGCATAAAAACCCTAATTGGACAAGAATAAGACTAGGGAGGACGTAAATGACCTAAACGTTCCACCAATGACACAAATGAACTTATTGGATGCACAAGGTTGGTTAAAAACCCTAATTGGACAAGAATAAGACTAGGGAGGACGAAAATGACCTAAATGTTCATCCAATGACACAAATGAACTTATTGGATGCACAAGATTGGTTAAAAACCCTAATTGGACAAGAATAAGCCTAGGGAGGACGAAAATGACCTAAATGTTCATCGAATGACACAAATGAACTTATTGGATGCACAAGATTGGTTAAAAACACTAATTGGACAAGAATAAGCCTAGGGAGAACGAAAATGACCTAAATGTTCATCCAATGACACAAATGAACTTATTGGATGCACAAGATTGGTTAAAAAACCTAATTGGACAAGAATAAGCCTAGGGAGGACGAAAATGACCTAAATGTTCATCCAATGACACAAATGAACTTATTGGATGCACAAGATTGGTTAAAAACCCTAATTGGACAAGAATAAGCCTAGGGAGGACGAAAATGACCTAAATGTTCATCCAATGACACAAATGAACTTATTGGATGCACAAGATTTGTTAAAAACCCTAATTGGACAAGAATAAGCCTAGGGAGGACGAAAATGACCTAAATGTTCGTCCAATGACACAAACACACCTATTGGATGCACAGGATTGCATAAAAACCCTAATTGGACAAGAATAAGCCTATGGAGGACGAAAATGACCTAAATGTTCGTCCAATGACACAAACACACCTATTGGATGCACAAGATTGCATAAAAACCCCCAATTGGACAAGAATAAGCCTAGGGAGGACGAAAATGACCTAAATGTTCATCCAATGACACAAATGAACTTATTGGATGCACAAGATTGGTTAAAAACCCTAATTGGACAAGAATAAGCCTAGGGAGGACGAAAATGACCTAAATGTTCATCCAATGACACAAATGAACTTATTGGATGCACAAGATTGGTTAAAAACCCTAATTGGACAAGAATAAGCCTAGGGAGGACCAAAATGACCTAAATGTTCATCCAATGACACAAATGAACTTTTTGGATGCACAAGATTGGTTAAAAACCCTAATTGGACAAGAATAAGCCTAGGGAGGACGTAAATGACCTAAATGATCCACCAATGACACAAATGAACTTATTGGATGCACAAGATTGGTTAAAAACCTTAATTGTACAAGAATAAGCCTAGGGAGGACGAAAATGACCTAAATGTCCATCCAATGACACAAATGAACTTATTGGATGCACAAGATTGGTTAAAAACCCTAATTGGACAAGAATAAGCCTAGGGAGGACGAAAATGACCTAAATGTTCATCCAATGACACAAATGAACTTATTGGATGCACAAGATTGGTTAAAAACCCTAATTGGACAAGAATAAGCCTAGGGAGGACAAATATGACCTAAATGTTCATCCAAAGACACAAACACACCTATTGGATGCACAAGATTGGTTAAAAACCCTAATTGGACAAGAATAAGCCTAGGGAGGACGAAAATGACCTAAATGTTCATCCAATGACACAAATGAACTTATTGGATGCACAAGATTGCTTAAAAACCCTAATTGGACAAGAATAAGCTTAGGGATGACGAAAATGACCTAAATGTTCATCCAATGACACAAACACACCTATTGGTTGCACAAGATTGGTTAGAAACCCTAATTGGACAAGAATAAGCCTAGGGAGGACGAAAATGACCTAAATGTTCATCCAATGACACAAACACACCTATTGGATGCACAAGATTGGTTAGAAACCCTAATTGGACAAGAATAAGCCATGGGAGGACGAAAATGACCTAAATGTTAATCCAATGACACAAATGAACTTATTGGATGCACATGATTAGTTAAAAACCCTAATTGGACAAGAATAAGCCTAGGGAGGACGAAAATAACCTAAATGTTCATCAAATGACTAAACACACCTATTGGATGCACAAGATTGGTTAGAAACCCTAATTGGACAAGAATAAGCCTAGGGAGGACGAAAATGACCTAAATGTTCATCCAATGACACAAATGAACTTATTGGATGCACAAGATTGGTTAAAAACCCTAATTGGACAAGAATAAGCCTAGGGAGGACGAAAATGACCTAAATGTTCATCCAATGACACAAACACACCTATTGGATGCACAAGATTGGTTAAAAACCCTTACTAGACAAGAATAAGCCTAGGGAGGACGAAAATGACCTAAATGTTCATCCAATGACACAAATGAACTTATTGGATGCACAAGATTGCTTAAAAACCCTAATTGGACAAGAATAAGCCTAGGGAGGACGAAAATGGCCTAAATGTTCATCCAATGACACAAATACACCTATTGGATGCACAAGATTCGTTAGAAACCCTAATTGGACAAGAATAAGCCTAGGGAGGACGAAACTGACCTAAATGTTCATCCAATGACACAAACACACCTATTGGATGCACAAGATTGTGTAAAAACGCTAATTGGACAAGAATAAGCCTAGGGAGGACGAAAATGACCTAAATGTTCATCCAATGACACAAATGAACTTATTGGATGCACAAGATTGGTTAAAAACCCTAATTGGACAAGAATAAGCCTAGGGAGGACGAAAATGACCTAAATGCTCATCCAATGACACAAATGAACTTATTGGATGCACAAGATTGCTTAAAAACCCTAATTGGACAAGAATAAGCCTAGGGAGGACGAAAATGACCTAAATGTCCATCCAATGACACAAATACACCTATTGGATGCACAAGATTCGTAAGAAACCCTAATTGGACAAGAATAAGCCTAGGGAGGACGAAACTGACCTAAATGTTCATCCAATGACACAAACACACCTATTGGATGCACAACATTGGTTAAAAACGCTAATTGGACAAGAATAAGCCTAGGGAGGACGAAAATGACCTAAATGTTCATCCAATGACACAAATGAACTTATTGGATGCAAAAGATTGGTTAAAAACCCTAATTGGACAAGAATAAGCCTACAGACGACGAAAATGACCTAAATGTTCATCCAATGACACAAATGAACTTATTGGATGCAAAAGATTGGTTAAAAACCCTAATTGGACAAGAATAAGCCTAGGGAGGACGAAAATGACCTAAATGTTCATCCAATGACACAAAAACACCTATTGGATGCACAAGATTACATAAAAACCCTAATTGGACAAGAATAAGCCTATGGAGGACGAAAATGACCTAAATGTTCGTCCAATGACACAAATGAACTTATTGGATGCACAAGGTTGGTTAAAAACCCTAATTGGACAAGAATAAGACTTGGGATGACGAAAATGACCTAAATGTTCGTCTAATGACACAAATGAACTTATTGGATGCACAAGATTGGTTAAAAACCCTAATTGGACAAGAATAAGCATAGGGAGGACGAAAATGACCTAAATGTTCGTCCAATGACACAAACACACCTATTAGATGCACAAGATTGAATAAAAACCCTAATTGGACAAGAATAAGACTAGGGAGGACGAAAATGACCTAAATGTTCCTCCAATGACACAAACACACCTATTGGATGCACAAGATTGCATAAAAACCCTAATTGGACAAGAATAACACTAGGGAGGACGAAAATGACCTAAATGTTCCTCCAATGACACAAACACACCTATTGGATGCACAAGATTGGTTTAAAACCCTAATTGGACAAGAATAAGCCTAGGGAGGACGAAAATGACCTAAATGTTCGTCCAATGACACAAACACACCTATTTGATGCACAAGATTGCATAAAAACCCTAATTGGACAAGAATAAGACTAGGGAGGACGAAAATGACCTAAATGTTCCTCCAATGACACAAATGAACTTATTGGATGCACAAGATTGGCTAAAAACCCTAATTGGACAAGAATATGCCTAGGGAGGACGAACATGACCTAAATGTTCATCCAATGACACAAATAAACTTATTGGACGCACATGATTGGTTAAAGACCCTAATTGGACAAGAATAAGCCTCGGGAGGATGAAAATGACCTACATGTTCGTGTAATGACACAAATCAACTTATTGGATGCACAAGATTGGTTAAAAACCCTAATTGGACAAGAATAAGCCTAGGGAGGACGAAAATGACCTAAATGTTCGTCCAATGACACAAACACACCTATTGGATGCACAAGATTGCATAAAAACCCTAATTGGACAAGAATAAGACTAAGGAGGACGAAAACGACCAAAATGTTCCTCCAATGACACAAATGAACTTATTGGATGCACAAGATTGGTTAAAAACCCTAATTGGACAAGAATAAGCCTAGGGAGAACAAAATGACCTAAATGTTCCTCCAATGACACAAATGAACTTATTGGATGCACCAGATTGGCTAAAAACCCTAATTGGACAAGAATAAGCCTAGGGAGGACGAAAATGACCTAAATGTTCCTCCAATGACACAAATGAACTTATTGGATGCACCAGATTGGCTAAAAACCCTAATTGGACAAGAATAAGCCTAGGGAGGACGAAAATGAACTAAATGTTCATCCAATGACACAAATGAACTTATTGGATGCAAAAGATTGGTTAAAAACCCTAATTGGACAAGAATAAGCCTAGGGAGGACGAAAATGACCTAAATGTTCATCCAATGACACAAAAACACCTATTGGATGCACAAGATTACATAAAAACCCTAATTGGACAAGAATAAGCCTAGGGAGGACGAAAATGACCTAAATGTTCGTCCAATGACACAAATGAACTTCTTGGATGCACAAGATTGGTTAAAAACCCTAATTGGACAAGAATAAGCCTAGGGAGGACGAAAATGACCTAAATGTTCATCCAATGACACAAAAACACCTATTGGATGCACAAGATTACATAAAAACCCTAATTGGACAAGAATAAGCCTAGGGAGGACGAAAATGACCTAAATGTTCGTCCAATGACACAAATGAACTTATTGGATGCACAAGATTGGTTAAAAACCCTAATTGGACAAGAATAAGCCTAGGGAGGACGAAAATGACCTAAATGTTCATCCAATGACACAAATCAATTTATTGGATGCACATGATTGGTTAAAAACCCTAATTGGACAAGAATAAGCCTAGGGAGGACGAAAATGACCTAAATGTTCGTCTAATGACACAAATGAACTTATTGGATGCACAAGATTGGTTAAAAATCCTTATTGGACAAGAATAAGCCTAGGGAGGACGAAAATGACCTAAATGTTCGTCAAATGACACAAACACACCTATTGGATGCACAAGATTGAATAAAAACCCTAATTGGACAAGAATAAGACTAGGGAGGACGAAAATGACCTAAATGTTCCTCCAATGACACAAACACACCTATTGGATGTACAAGATTGCATAAAAACCCTAATTGGACAAGAATAAGACTAGAGAGGACGAAAATGACCTAAATGTTCCTCCAATGACACAAATGAACTTATTGGATGCACAAGGTTGGCTAAAAACCCTAATTGGACAAGAATAAGCCTAGGGAGGACGAAAATGACCTAAATGTTTATCCAATGACACAAATGAATTTATTGGATGCACAAGATTGGTTAAAAACCCTAATTGGACAAGAATAAGCCTATGGAGGACGAAAATAACCTAAATGTTCCTCCAATGACACAAATGAACTTATTGGATGCACAAGATTGGCTAAAAACCCTAATTGGACAAGAATAAGCCTACGGAGGACGACAATGATCTAAATGTTCATCCAATGACACAAATGAACTTATTAGATATACAAGATTGGTTAAAAACCCTAATTGGACAAGAATAACCCTACGGAGGACGAAAATGACCTAAATGTTCATCCAATGACACATATAAACTTATTGGATGCACAAGATTGGTTAAAAACCCTAATGGGACAAGAATAAGCCTAGGGAGGACGAAAATGACCTAAATGTTCGTCCAATGACACAAACACACCTATTGGATGCACAAGATTGCATAAAAACCCTAATTGGACAAGAATAAGACTAGGGAGGACGAAAATGACCTAAATGTTCCTCCAATGACACAAACACACCTATTGGATGCACAAGATTGGCTAAAAACCCTAATTGGACAAGAATAATCCTAGGGAGGACGAAAATGACCTAAATGTTTGTCCAATGACACAAATGAACTTATTAGATGCACAAGATTGGTTAAAAACCCTAATTGGACAAGAATAAGCCTAGGGAGGACGAAAATGACCTAAATGTTCGTCCAATGACCCAAATGAACTTATAGGATGCACAAGATTGGTTAAAAACCCTAATTGGACAAGAATAAGCCTAGGGAGGACGAAAATGACCTAAATGTTCATCCAATGACACAAACACACCTATTGGATGCACAAGATTGGTTAAAAACGCTAATTGGACAAGAATAAGCCTAGGGAGGACGAAAATGACCTAAATGTTCATCCAATGACACAAATGTACTTATTGGATGCAAAAGATTGGTTAAAAACCCTAATTGGACAAGAATAAGCCTAGGAACGACGAAAATGACCTAAATGTTCATCCAATAACACAAATGAACTTATTGGATGCAAAAGATTGGTTAAAAACCCTAATTGGACAAGAATAAGCCTAGGGAGGACGAAAATGACCTAAATGTTCATCCAATGACACAAAAACACCTATTGGATGCACAAGATTACATAAAAACCCTAATTGGACAAGAATAAGCCTAGAGAGGACGAAAATGACCTAAATGTTCGTCCAATGACACAAATGAACTTATTGGATGCACAAGATTGGTTAAAAACCCTAATTGGACAAGAATAAGCCTAGGGAGGACGAAAATGACCTAAATGTTCATCCAATGACACAAATCAATTTATTGGATGCACATGATTGGTTAAAAACCCTAATTGGACAAGAATAAGCCTAGGGAGGACGAAAAAGACCTAAATGTTCGTCTAATGACACAAATGAACTTATTGGATGCACAAGATTGGTTAAAAATCCTTATTGGACAAGAATAAGCCTAGGGAGGACGAAAATGACCTTAATGTTCGTCAAATGACACAAACACACCTATTGGATGCACAAGATTGAATAAAAACCCTAATTGGACAAGAATAAGACTAGGGAGGACGAAAATGACCTAAATGTTCATCCAATGACACAAATAAACTTATTGGATGCACATGATTGGTTAAAAACCCTAATTGGACAAGAATAAGCCTAGGGAGGACGAAAATGACCTAAATGTTCGTCTAATGACACAAATGAACTTATTGGATGCACAAGATTGTTTAAAATACCTAATGGGACAAGAATAAGCCTAGGGAGGACGAAAATGACCTAAATGTTCTTCCAATGACACAAACACACCTATTGGATGCACAAGATTGAATAAAAACCCTAATTGGACAAGAATAAGACTAGGGAGGACGAAAATGACCTAAATGTTACTCCAATGACACAAACGAACTTATTGGATGCACAAGATTGGTTAAAAACCCAAATTGGACAAGAATAAGACTAGGGAGGACGAAAATGACCTAAATGTTCATCCAATGACACAAATAAACTTATTGGATGCACATGATTGGTTAAAAACCCTAATTGGACAAGAATAAGCCTAGGGAGGACGAAAATGACCTAAATGTTCGTCTAATGACACAAATGAACTTATTGGATGCACAAGATTGTTTAAAATCCCTAATGGGACAAGAATAAGCCTAGGGAGGACAAAAATGACCTAAATGTTCTTCCAATGACACAAACATACCTATTGGATGCACAAGATTGAATAAAAACCCTAATTGGACAAGAATAAGACTAGGGAGGACGAAAATGACCTAAATGTTCCTCCAATGACACAAACACACCTATTGGATGTACAAGATTGCATAAAAACCCTAATTGGACAAGAATAAGACTAGAGAGGACGAAAATGACCTAAATGTTCCTCCAATGACACAAATGAACTTATTGGATGCACAAGGTTGGCTAAAAACCCTAATTGGACAAGAATAAGCCTAGGGAGGACGAAAATGACCTAAATGTTTATCCAATGACACAAATGAATTTATTGGATGCACAAGATTGGTTAAAAACCCTAATTGGACAAGAATAAGCCTATGGAGGACGAAAATGACCTAAATGTTCCTCCAATGACACAAATGAACTTATTGGATGCACAAGATTGGCTAAAAACCCTAATTGGACAAGAATAAGCCTACGGAGGACGACAATGATCTAAATGTTCTTGCAATGACACAAATGAACTTATTAGATATACAAGATTGGTTAAAAACCCTAATTGGACAAGAATAACCCTACGGAGGACGAAAATGACCTAAATGTTCATCCAATGACACATATAAACTTATTGGATGCACAAGATTGGTTAAAAACCCTAATTGGACAAGAATAAGCCTAGGGAGGACGAAAATGACCTAAATGTTCGTCCAATGACACAAACACACCTATTGGATGCACAAGATTGCATAAAAACCCTAATTGGACAAGAATAAGACTAGGGAAGACGAAAATGACCTAAATGTTCATCCAATGACACAAACACACATATTAGATGCACAAGATTGGTTAAAAACCCTAATTGGACAAGAATAAGCCTAGGGAGGACGAAAATGACATAAATGTTCCACCAATGACACAAATGAACTTATTGGATGCACATGATTGGTTAAAATCCCTAATTGAACAAGAATAAGCCTAGGGTGGACGAAAATCACCTAAATGTTTATCCAATGACACAAATGAATTTATTAGATGCACAAGATTGGTTAAAAACCCTAATTGGACAAGAAAAAGCCTAGGGAGGACGAAAATGACCTAAATGTTCATCCAATGACACAAATGAACTTATTGGATGCACAAGATTGGTTAAAAACCCTAATTGGACAAGAATAAGCCTAGGGAGGACGTAAATGACCTAAATGATCCTCCAATGACACAAACACACCTATTGGATGCACAAGATTGCATAAAAACCCTAATTGGACAAGAATAAGACTAGGGAGGACGAAAATGACCTAAATGTTCCTCCAATGACACAAACACACCTATTGGATGCACAAGATTGCATAAAAACCTAATTCGACAAGAATAAGACTAAGGACGACGAAAATTACCTAAATGTTCATCCAATGACACAAATGAACTTATTGGATGCACAAGATTGGTTAAAAACCCTAATTGGACAAGAATAAGCCTAGGGAGGACGAAAATGACCTAAATGTTCGTCCAATGACACAAACACACCTATTGGATGCACAAGATTGCATAAAAACCCTAATTGGACAAGAATAAGACTAGGGAGGACGAAAATGACCTAAATGTTCCTCCAATGACACAAACACACCTATTGGATGCACAAGATTGCATAAAAACCATAATTGGAGAAGAATAAGACTAAAGAGGACGTAAATGACCTAAATGAACCACCAATGACACAAATGAACTTATTGGATACACAAGGTTGGTTAAAAACCCTAATTGGACAAGAATAAGCCTAGGGAGGACGAAAATGACCTAAATGTTCAACCAATGACACAAATGAACTTATTGGATGCACAAGATTGGTTAAAAACCCTAATTGGACAAGAATAAGCCTAGGGAGGACGAAAATGACCTAAATGTTCGTCCAATGACACAAACACACCTATTGGATGCACAAGATTGCATAAAAACCCTAATTGGACAAGAATAAGACTAGGGAGGACGAAAATGACGTAAATGTTTATCCAATGACACAAACACACCTATTGGATGCACAAGATTGGTTAAAAACCCTAATTGGACAAGAATAAGCCTAGGGAGGACGAAAATGACCTAAATGTTCGTCCAATGACACAAACACACCTATTGGATGCACAAGATTGCATAAAAACCCTAATTGGACAAGAATAAGACTAGGGAGGACGAAAATGACCTAAATGTTCATCCAATGACACAAATGAACTTATTGGATGCACAAGGTTGGTTAAAAACCATAATTGGACAAGAATAAGCCTAGGGACGACGAAAATGACCTAAATGTTCGTCCAATGACACAAATACACCTATTGGATGCACAAGATTGCATAAAAACCCTAATTGGACAAGAATAAGCATAGGGAGGACGAAAATGACCTAAATGTACCTCCAATGACACAAACACACCTATTGGATGCACAAGATTGGTTAAAAACCCTAATTGGACAAGAATAAGCCTAGGGAGGACGAAAATGACCTAAATGTTCGTCCAATGACACAAACACACCTATTGGATGCACAAGATTGCATAAAAACCCTAATTGGACAAGAATAAGACTAGGGAGGACGAAAATGACCTAAATGTTCATCCAATGACACAAATGAACTTATTGGATGCACAAGATTGGTTAAAAACCCTAATTGGACAAGAATAAGCATAGGGAGGACGAAAATGACCTAAACGTTCATCCAATGACACAAACCCACATATTGGATGCACAAGATTGCTTAAAACCCTAATTGGACAAGAATAAGACTAAGGAGGACGAAAATGACCTAAATGTTCATCCAATGACACAAATGAACTTATTGAAGGCACAAGATTGGTTAAAAACCCTAATCGGACAAGAATAAGCCTATGGAGGACGAAAATGACCTAAATGTTCTTCCAATGACACAAACACACCTATTGGATGCACAAGATTACATAAAAACCCTAATTTGACAAGAATAAGACTAGGGAGGACAAAAATGACCTAAATGTTCCTCCAATGACACAAACACACCTATTGGATACACAAGATTGCATAAAAACCCTAATTCGACAAGAATAAGACTAGGGAGGACAAAAATGACCTAAATGATCATCCAATGACACAAATGAACTTATTGGATGCACAAGATTGGTTAAAAACCCTAATTGGACAAGAATAAGCCTAGGGAGGACGAAAATGACCTAAATGTTCGTCCAATGACACAAACACACCTATTGGATGCACAAGATTGCATAAAAACCCTAATTGGACAAGAATAAGACTAGGGAGGACGAAAATGACCTAAATGCTCATCCAATGACACAAATGAACTTTTTGAATGCACAAGATTGGTTAAAAACCCTAATCGGACAAGAATAAGCCTAGGGAGGACGAAAATGACCTAAATGTTCGTCCAATGACACAAACACACCTATTGGATGCACAAGATTGGTTAAAAACCCTAATTGGACAAGAATAAGCCTAGGGAGGACGAAAATGACCTAAATGTTCGTCCAATGACACAAACACACCTATTGGATGCACAAGATAGCATAAAAACCCTAATTGGACAAGAATAAGCCTAGGGAGGACGAAAATGACCTAAATGTTCGTCCAATGACACAAATGAACTTATTGGATGCACAAGATTGGTTAAAAACCCTAATTGGACAAGAATAAGCCTAGGGAGGACGAAAATGACCTAAATGTTCATCCAATGACACAAATGAACTTATTGGATGCACAAGATTGGTTAAAAACCCTAATTGGACAAGAATAAGCCTAGGGAGGACGAAAATGACCTAAATGTTCGTCCAATGAAACAAACACATCTATTGGATGCACAAGATTGCATAAAAACCCTAATTGGACAAGAATAAGACTAGGGAGGACGAAAATGACCTAAATGTTCCTCCAATGACACAAACACACCTATTGGATGCACAAGATTGCATAAAAACCCTAATTGGACAAGAATAAGACAAGGGAGGACGTAAATGACCTAAATGTTCCACCAATGACACAAATGAACTTATTGGATGCACAAGGTTGGTTAAAAACCCTAATTGGACAAGAATAAGCCTAGGGAGGACGAAAATGACCTAAATGTTCCTCCAATGACACAAATGAACTTATTGGATGCACAAGATTGGCTAAAAACCCTAATTGGACAAGAATAAGCCTACGGAGGACGACAATGATCTAAATGTTCATCCAATGACACAAATGAACTTATTAGATATACAAGATTGGTTAAAAACCCTAATTGGACAAGAATAACCCTACGGAGGACGAAAATGACCTAAATGTTCATCCAATGACACATATAAACTTATTGGATGCACAAGATTGGTTAAAAACCCTAATGGGACAAGAATAAGCCTAGGGAGGACGAAAATGACCTAAATGTTCGTCCAATGACACAAACACACCTATTGGATGCACAAGATTGCATAAAAACCCTAATTGGACAAGAATAAGACTAGGGAGGACGAAAATGACCTAAATGTTTGTCCAATGACACAAATGAACTTATTAGATGCACAAGATTGGTTAAAAACCCTAATTGGACAAGAATAAGCCTAGGAAGGACGAAAATGACCTAAATGTTCGTCCAATGACCCAAATGAACTTATAGGATGCACAAGATTGGTTAAAAACCCAAATTGGACAAGAATAAGCCTAGGGAGGACGAAAATGACCTAAATGTTCATCCAATGACACAAACACACCTATTGGATGCACAAGATTGGTTAAAAACGCTAATTGGACAAGAATAAGCCTAGGGAGGACGAAAATGACCTAAATGTTCATCCAATGACACAAATGTACTTATTGGATGCAAAAGATTGGTTAAAAACCCTAATTGGACAAGAATAAGCCTAGGGACGACGAAAATGACCTAAATGTTCATTTAATAACACAAATGAACTTATTGGATGCAAAAGATTGGTTAAAAACCCTAATTGGACAAGAATAAGCCTAGGGAGGACGAAAATGACCTAAATGTTCATCCAATGACACAAAAACACCTATTGGATGCACAAGATTACATAAAAACCCTAATTGGACAAGAATAAGCCTACGGAGGACGAAAATGACCTAAATGTTCGTCCAATGACACAAATGAACTTATTGGATGCACAAGATTGGTTAAAAACCCTAATTGGACAAGAATAAGCCTAGGGAGGACGAAAATGACCTAAATGTTCATCCAATGACACAAATCAATTTATTGGATGCACATGATTGGTTAAAAACCCTAATTGGATAAGAATAAGCCTAGGGAGGACGAAAATGACCTAAATGTTTGTCTAATGACACAAATGAACTTATTGGATGCACAAGATTGGTTAAAAATCCTAATTGGACAAGAATAAGCCTAGGGAGGACGAAAATGACCTAAATGTTCGTCAAATGACACAAACACACCTATTGGATGCACAAGATTGAATAAAAACCCTAATTGGACAAGAATAAGACTAGGGAGGACGAAAATGACCTAAATGTTCCTCCAATAACACAAATGAACTTATTGGATGCACAAGGTTGGCTAAAAACCCTAATTGGACAAGAATAAGCCTAGGGAGGACGAAAATGACCTAAATGTTCATCCAATGACACAAACACACATATTGGATGCACAACACTGGTTAAAAACCCTAATTGGACAAGAATAAGCCTAGGGAGGACGAAAATGACCTAAATGTTCCCTCCAATGACACAAATGAACTTATTGGATGCACATGATTGGTTAAAAACCCTAATTGGACAAGAATAAGCCTAGGGAGGATGAAAATGACCTAAGTGTTCGTCTAATGACACAAATGAACTTATTGGATGCACAAGATTGGTTAAAATCCCTAATTGGACAAGAATAAGCCTAGGGAGGACGAAAATGAACTAAATGTTCATCCAAGGACACAAATGAACTTATTGGATGCACAAGATTGGTTAAAAACCCTAATTGGACAAGAAAAAGCCTAGGGAGGACGAAAATGACCTAAATGTTCATCCAATGACACAAATGAACTTATTGGATGCACAAGATTGGTTAAAAACCCTAATTGAACAAGAATAAACCTAGGGAGGGCGAAAATGACCTAAATGTTCGACCAATGACACAAACACACCTATTGGATACACAAGATTGCATAAAAACCCTAACTGGACAAGAATAAGACTAGAGAGGACGAAAATGACCTAAATGTTCCTCCAATGACACAAATGAACTTATTGGATGCACAAGGTTGGCTAAAAACCCTAATTGGACAAGAATAAGCCTAGGGAGGACGAAAATGACCTAAATGTTCGTCCAATGACCCAAATGAACTTATTGGATGCACAAGATTGGTTAAAAACCCTAATTGGACAAGAATAAGCCTAGGGAGGACGAAAAAGACCTAAACGTTCCTCCAATGACACAAATGATCTTATTGGATGCACAAGATTGGCTAAAAACCCTAATTGGACAAGAATAAGCCTAGGGAGGACGAAAATGACCTAAATGTTCATCCAATGACACAAATGAACTTATAGGATGCACAAGACTGGTTAAAAACCCTAATTGGAGAAGAATAACCCTAGGGAGGACGAAAATGACCTAAATGTTCATCCAATGACACAAATAAACTTATTGGATGCACATGATTGGTTAAAAACTCTAATTGGACAAGAATAAGCCTAGGGAGGATGAAAATGACCTAAATGTTCGTCTAATGACACAAATGAACTTATTGGATGCACAAGATTGTTTAAAATCCCTAATGGGACAAGAATAAGCCTAGGGAGGACGAAAATGACCTAAATGTTCTTCCAATGACACAAACACACCTATTGGATGCACAAGATTGAATAAAAACCCTAATTGGACAAGAATAAGCCTAGGGAGGACGAAAATGACCTAAATGTTCATCCAATGACACAAATGAACTTATAGGATGCACAAGATTGGTTAAAAACCCTAATTGGAGAAGAATAACCCTAGGGAGGACGAAAATGACCTAAATGTTCATCCAATGACACAAATAAACTTATTGGATGCACATGATTGGTTAAAAACCGTAATTGGACAAGAATAAGCCTAGGGAGGACGAAAATGACCTAAATGTTCGTCTAATGACACAAATGAACTTATTGGATGCACAAGATTGGTTAAAAACCCTAATTGGACAAGAATAAGCCTAGGGAGGACGAAAATGACCTAAATGTTCGTCCAATGACACAAACACACCTATTGGATGCACAAGATTGCATAAAAACCCTAATTGGACAAGAATAAGACTAGGGAGGACGAAAATGACCTAAACGTTCCTCCAATCACACAAACACACCTATTGGATGCATAAGATTGGCTAAAAACCCTAAATGGACAAGAATAAGCTTAGGGAGGACGAAAATGACCTAACTGTTCATCCAATGACACAACTGAACTTATTGGATGAACAAGATTGGCTAAAAACCCTAAATGGACAAGAATAAGCCTAGGGAGGACGAAAATGACCTAACTGTTCATCCAATGACACAACTGAACTTATTGGATGCACAAGATTGGTTAAAAACCCTAATTGGACAAGAATAAGCCTAGGGAGGACGAAAATGACCTAAATGTTCGTCTAATGACACAAATGAACTTATTGGATGCACAAGATTGGTTAAAAATCCTAATTGGACAAGAATAAGCCTAGGGAGGACGAAAATGACCTAAATGTTCGTCAAATGACACAAACACACCTATTGGATGCACAAGATTGAATAAAAACCCTAATTGGACAAGAATAAGACTAGGGAGGACGAAAATGACCTAAATGTTCATCCAATGACACAAATAAACTTATTGGATGCACATGATTGGTTAAAAACCCTAATTGGACAAGAATAAGCCTAGGGAGGACGAAAATGACCTAAATGTTCGTCTAATGACACAAATGAACTTATTGGATGCACAAGATTGTTTAAAATCCCTAATTGGACAAGAATAAGCCTAGGGAGGACGAAAATGACCTAAATGTTCTTCCAATGACACAAACACACCTATTGGATGCACAAGATTGAATAAAAACCCTAATTGGACAAGAATAAGACTAGGGAGGACGAAAATGACCTAAATGTTCCTCCAATGACACAAACACACCTATTGGATGCACAAGATTGCATAAAAACCCTAATTGGACAAAAATAAGACTAGGGAGGACGAAAATGACCTAAATGTTCGTCCAATGACACAAACACACCTATTGGATGCACAAGATTGCATAAAAACCCTAATTGGACAAGAATAAGACTAGGGAGGACGAAAATGACCTAAATGTTCCTCCAAAGACACAAATGAACTTATTGGATGCACAAGATTGGTTAAAAACCCTAATTGGACAAGAATAAGCCTAGGGAGGACGAAAATGACCTAAATGTTCGTCCAATGACACAAACACACCTATTGGATGCACAAGATTGCATAAAAACCCTAATTGGACAAGAATAAGACTAGGGAGGACGAAAATGACCTAAATGTTCATCCAATGACACAAATACACCTATTGGATGCACAAGATTGGTTAAAAACCCTAATTGGACAAGAATAAGCCTAGGGAGGACGAAAATGACCTAAATGTTCGTCCAATGACACAAACACACCTATTGGATGCACAAGATTGCATAAAAACCCTAATTGGACGAGAATAAGACTAGGGAGGACGAAAATGACCTAAATGTTTATCCAATGACACAAATGAACTTATTGGATGCACAAGATTGTTTAAAAACCCTAATTGGACAAGAATAAGCCTAGGGAGGACGAAAATGACCTAAATGTTCATCCAATGACACAAATAAACTTATTGGATGCACATGATTGGTTAAAAACCCTAATTGGACAAGAATAAGCCTGGGGAGGACGTAAATGACCTAAATGTTCGTCCCATGACACAAACACACCTATTGGATGCACAAGATTGAATAAAAACCCTAATTGGACAAGAATAAGCCTAGGGAGGACGAAAATGACCTAAATGTGCGTCTAATGACACAAATGAACTTATTGGATGCACAAGATTGGTTAAAAACCCTAATTGGACAAGAATAAGCCTAGGGAGGACGAAAATGACCTAAATGTTCGTCCAATGACACAAACACACCTATTGGATGCACAACATTGCATAAAAACCCTAATTGGAGAAGAATAAGACTAGGGGGACGAAAATGACCTAAATGTTCCTCCAATGACACAAACACACCTATTGGATGCACAAGATTGCATAAAAACCCTAATTGGACAAGAATAAGACTAGGGAGGACGAAAATGACCTAAATGTTCATCCAATGACACAAATGAATTTATTGGATGCACAAGATTGGTTAAAAACCCTAATTGGACAAGAATAAGCCTAGGGAGGACGAAAATGACCTAAATGTTCGTCCAATGACACAAACACACCTATTGGATGCACAAGATTGCATAAAAACCCTAATTGGACAAGAATAAGACTAGGGAGGACGAAAATGACCTAAATGTTCATCCAATGACCCAAATGAACATTGGATGCACAAGATTGGTTAAAAACCCTAATTGCACAAGAATAAGCCTAGGGAGGACGAAAATGACCTAAATGTTCATCCAATGACACAAATCAACTTATTGGATGCACATGATTGGTTAAAAACCCTAATTGGACACGAATAAGCCTAGGGAGGACGAAAATGACCTAAATGTTCGTGTAATGATACAAATGAACTTATTGGATGCACAAGATTGGTTAAAAACCCTAATTGGACAAGAATAAGCATAGGGAGGACGAAAATGACCTAAATGTTCGTCCAATGACACAAACACACCTATTGGATGCACAAGATTGAATAAAAACCCTAATTGGACAAGAATAAGACTAGGGAGGACGAAAATGACCTAAATGTTCCTCTAATGACACAAACACACCTATTAGATGCACAAGATTGCATAAAAACCCTAATTGGACAAGAATAAGACTAGGGAGGACGAAAATGACCTAAATGTTCATCCAATGACACAAATGAACTTTTTGGATGCACAAGATTGGTTAAAAACCCTAATTGAACAAGAATAAGCCTAGGGAGGGCGAAAATGACCTAAATGTTCGTCCAATGACACAAACACACCTATTGGATGCAAAAGATTGCATAAAAACCCTAACTGGACAAGAATAAGACTAGAGAGGACGAAAATGACCTAAATGTTCCTCCAACGAAACAAATGAACTTATTGGATGCACAAGGTTGGCTAAAAACCCTAATTGGACAAGAATAAGCCTAGGGAGGACAAAAATGACCTAAATGTTCGTCCAATGACCCAAATGAACTTATTGGATGCACAAGATTGGTTAAAAACCCTAATTGGACAAGAATAAGCCTAGGGAGGACGAAAAAGACCTAAATGTTCCTCCAATGACACAAATGATCTTATTGGATGCACAAGATTGGCTAAAAACCCTAATTGGACAAGAATAAGCCTAGGGAGGACGAAAATGACCTAAATGTTCATCCAATGACACAAATGAACTTATAGGATGCACAAGATTGGTTAAAAACCCTAATTGGAGAAGAATAACCCTAGGGAGGACGAAAATGACCTAAATGTTCATCCAATGACACAAATAAACTTATTGGATGCACAAGATTGGTTAAAAACCCTAATTGGACAAGAATAAGCCTAGGGAGGACGAAAATGACCTAAATGTTCGTCTAATGACACAAATGAACTTATTGGATGCACAAGATTGTTTAAAATCCCTAATGGGACAAGAATAAGCCTAGGGAGGACGAAAATGACCTAAATGTTCTTCCAATGACACAAACACACCTATTGGATGCACAAGATTGAATAAAAACCCTAATTGGACAAGAATAAGACTAGGGAGGACGAAAATGACCTAAATGTTACTCCAATGACACAAACGAACTTATTGGATGCACAAGATTGGTTAAAAACCCTAATTGGACAAGAATAAGCCTAGGGAGGACGAAAATAACCTAAATGTTCCACCAATGACACAAATGAACTTATTGGATGCACCAGATTGGCTAAAAACCCTAATTGGACAAGAATAAGCCTAGGGAGGACGAAAATGACATAAGTGTTCATCCAATGACACAAATGAACTTATTGGATGCACAAGGTTGGTTAAAAACCCTAATTGGACAAGAATAAGACTTGGGATGACGAAAATGACCTAAATGTTCGTCTAATGACACAAATGAACTTATTGGATGCACAAGATTGGTTAAAAACCCTAATAGGACAAGAATAAGCATAGGGAGGACGAAAATGACCTAAATGTTCGTCCAATGACACAAAGACACCTATTAGATGCACAAGAATGAATAAAAACCCTAATTGGACAAGAATAAGACTAGGGAGGACGAAAATGACCTAAATGTTCCTCCAATGACACAAACACACCTATTGGATGCACAAGATTGCATAAAAACCCTAATTGGACAAAAATAAGACTAGGGAGGACGAAAATGACCTAAATGTTCATCCAATGACACAAATGAACTTTTTGGATGCACAAGATTGGTTAAAAACCCTAATTGAACAAGAATAAGCCTAGGGAGGGCGAAAATGACCTAAATGTTCGTCCAATGACACACACACACCTATTTGATGCACAAGATTGCATAAAAACCCTAACTGGACAAGAATAAGACTAGAGAGGACGAAAATGACCTAAATGTTCCTCCAATGACACAAATGAACTTATTGGATGCACAAGGTTGGCAAAAAACCCTAATTGGACAAGAATAAGCCTAGGGAGGACGAAAATGACCTAAATGTTCGTCCAATGACCCAAATGAACTTATTGGATGCACAAGATTGGTTAAAAACCCTAATTGGACAAGAATAAGCCTAGGGAGGACAAAAAAGACCTAAATGTTCCTCCAATGACACAAATGATCTTATTGGACGCACAAGATTGGCTAAAAACACTAATTGGAGAAGAATAACCCTAGGGAGGACGAAAATGACCTAAATGTTCATCCAATGACACAAATAAACTTATTCGATGCACATGATTGGTTAAAAACCCTAATTGGACAAGAATAAGCCTAGGGAGGGCGAAAATGACCTAAATGTTTGACCAATGACACAAACACACCTATTGGATGCACAAGATTGCATAAAAACCCTAACTGGACAAGAATAAGACTAGGGAGGACGAAAATGACCTAAATGTTCATCCAATGACACAAATGAACTTATTGGATGCACAAGATTGTTTAAAATCCCTAATGGGACAAGAATAAGCCTAGGGAGGACGAAAATGACCTAAATGTTCTTCCAATGACACAAACACACCTATTGGATGCACAAGATTGAATAAAAACCCTAATTGGACAAGAATAAGACTAGGGAGGACGAAAATGACCTAAATGTTACTCCAATGACACAAACGAACTTATTGGATGCACAAGATTGGTTAAAAACCCTTATTGGACAAGAATAAGCCTAGGGAGGACGAAAATGACCTAAATGTTCCTCCAATGACACAAATGAACTTATTGGATGCACCAGATTGGCTAAAAACCCTAATTGGACAAGAATAAGCCTAGGGAGGACGAAAATGACCTAAATGTTCATCCAATGACACAAATGAACTTATTGGATGCACAAGGTTGGTTAAAAACCCTAATTGGACAAGAATAAGACTTGGGATGACGAAAATGACCTAAATGTTCGTCTAATGACACAAATGAACTTATTGGATGCACAAGATTGGTTAAAAACCCTAATTGGACAAGAATAAGCATAGGGAGGACGAAAATGAACTAAATGTTCGTCCAATGACACAAACACACCTATTGGATGCACAAGATTGAATAAAAACCCTAATTGGACAAGAATAAGACTAGGGAGGACGAAAATGACCTAAATGTTCCTCTAATGACACAAACACACCTATTGGATGCACAAGATTGCATAAAAACCCTAATTGGACAAGAATAAGACTAGGGAGGACGAAAATGACCTAAATGTTCATCCAATGACACAAATGAACTTTTTGGATGCACAAGATTGGTTAAAAACCCTAATTGAACAAGAATAAGCCTAGGGAGGGCGAAAATGACCTAAATGTTCGTCCAATGACACAAACACACCTATTGGATGCAAAAGATTGCATAAAAACCCTAACTGGACAAGAATAAGACTAGAGAGGACGAAAATGACCTAAATGTTCCTCCAACGAAACAAATGAACTTATTGGATGCACAAGGTTGGCTAAAAACCCTAATTGGACAAGAATAAGCCTAGGGAGGACAAAAATGACCTAAATGTTCGTCCAATGACCCAAATGAACTTATTGGATGCACAAGATTGGTTAAAAACCCTAATTGGACAAGAATAAGCCTAGGGAGGACGAAAAAGACCTAAATGTTCCTCCAATGACACAAATGATCTTATTGGATGCACAAGATTGGCTAAAAACCCTAATTGGACAAGAATAAGCCTAGGGAGGACGAAAATGACCTAAATGTTCATCCAATGACACAAATGAACTTATAGGATGCACAAGATTGGTTAAAAACCCTAATTGGAGAAGAATAACCCTAGGGAGGACGAAAATGACCTAAATGTTCATCCAATGACACAAATAAACTTATTGGATGCACAAGATTGGTTAAAAACCCTAATTGGACAAGAATAAGCCTAGGGAGGACGAAAATGACCTAAATGTTCGTCTAATGACACAAATGAACTTATTGGATGCACAAGATTGTTTAAAATCCCTAATGGGACAAGAATAAGCCTAGGGAGGACGAAAATGACCTAAATGTTCTTCCAATGACACAAACACACCTATTGGATGCACAAGATTGAATAAAAACCCTAATTGGACAAGAATAAGACTAGGGAGGACGAAAATGACCTAAATGTTACTCCAATGACACAAACGAACTTATTGGATGCACAAGATTGGTTAAAAACCCAAATTGGACAAGAATAAGACTAGGGAGGACGAAAATGACCTAAATGTTCATCCAATGACACAAATAAACTTATTGGATGCACATGATTGGTTAAAAACCCTAATTGGACAAGAATAAGCCTAGGGAGGACGAAAATGACCTAAATGTTCGTCTAATGACACAAATGAACTTATTGGATGCACAAGATTGTTTAAAATCCCTAATGGGACAAGAATAAGCCTAGGGAGGACAAAAATGACCTAAATGTTCTTCCAATGACACAAACATACCTATTGGATGCACAAGATTGAATAAAAACCCTAATTGGACAAGAATAAGACTAGGGAGGACGAAAATGACCTAAATGTTCCTCCAATGACACAAACACACCTATTGGATGTACAAGATTGCATAAAAACCCTAATTGGACAAGAATAAGACTAGAGAGGACGAAAATGACCTAAATGTTCCTCCAATGACACAAATGAACTTATTGGATGCACAAGGTTGGCTAAAAACCCTAATTGGACAAGAATAAGCCTAGGGAGGACGAAAATGACCTAAATGTTTATCCAATGACACAAATGAATTTATTGGATGCACAAGATTGGTTAAAAACCCTAATTGGACAAGAATAAGCCTATGGAGGACGAAAATGACCTAAATGTTCATCCAATGACACAAATGAACTTATTGGATGCACAAGATTGGTTAAAAACCCTAATTGGACAAGAATAAGCCTAGGGAGGACGAAAATGACCTAAATGTTCATCCAATGACACAAATCAATTTATTGGATGCACATGATTGGTTAAAAACCCTAATTGGACAAGAATAAGCCTAGGGAGGACGAAAAAGACCTAAATGTTCGTCTAATGACACAAATGAACTTATTGGATGCACAAGATTGGTTAAAAATCCTAATTGGACAAGAATAAGCCTAGGGAGGACGAAAATGACCTAAATGTTCGTCAAATGACACAAACACACCTATTGGATGCACAAGATTGAATAAAAACCCTAATTGGACAAGAATAAGACTAGGGAGGACGAAAATGACCTAAATGTTCCTCCAATAACACAAATGAACTTATTGGATGCACAAGGTTGGCTAAAAACCCTAATTGGACAAGAATAAGCCTAGGGAGGACGAAAATGACCTAAATGTTCATCCAATGACACAAACACACATATTGGATGCACAACACTGGTTAAAAACCCTAATTGGACAAGAATAAGCCTAGGGAGGACGAAAATGACCTAAATGTTCCCTCCAATGACACAAATGAACTTATTGGATGCACATGATTGGTTAAAAACCCTAATTGGACAAGAATAAGCCTAGGGAGGATGAAAATGACCTAAGTGTTCGTCTAATGACACAAATGAACTTATTGGATGCACAAGATTGGTTAAAATCCCTAATTGGACAAGAATAAGCCTAGGGAGGACGAAAATGAACTAAATGTTCATCCAAGGACACAAATGAACTTATTGGATGCACAAGATTGGTTAAAAACCCTAATTGGACAAGAAAAAGCCTAGGGAGGACGAAAATGACCTAAATGTTCATCCAATGACACAAATGAACTTATTGGATGCACAAGATTGGTTAAAAACCCTAATTGAACAAGAATAAACCTAGGGAGGGCGAAAATGACCTAAATGTTCGACCAATGACACAAACACACCTATTGGATACACAAGATTGCATAAAAACCCTAACTGGACAAGAATAAGACTAGAGAGGACGAAAATGACCTAAATGTTCCTCCAATGACACAAATGAACTTATTGGATGCACAAGGTTGGCTAAAAACCCTAATTGGACAAGAATAAGCCTAGGGAGGACGAAAATGACCTAAATGTTCGTCCAATGACCCAAATGAACTTATTGGATGCACAAGATTGGTTAAAAACCCTAATTGGACAAGAATAAGCATAGGGAGGACGAAAATGACCTAAATGTTCGTCCAATGACACAAACACACCTATTGGATGCACAAGATTGAATAAAAACCCTAATTGGACAAGAATAAGACTAGGGAGGACGAAAATGACCTAAATGTTCCTCTAATGACACAAACACACCTATTGGATGCACAAGATTGCATAAAATCCCTAACTGGACAAGAATAAGACTAGAGAGGACGAAAATGACCTAAATGTTCCTCCAATGACACAAATGAACTTATTGGATGCACAAGGTTGGCTAAAAACCCTAATTGGACAAGAATAAGCCTAGGGAGGACGAAAATGACCTAAATGTTCGTCCAATGACCCAAATGAACTTATTGGATGCACAAGATTGGTTAAAAACCCTAATTGGACAAGAATAAGCCTAGGGAGGACGAAAAAGACCTAAATGTTCCTCCAGTGACACAAATGATCTTATTGGATGCACAAGATTGGCTAAAAACCCTAATTGGACAAGAATAAGCCTAGGGAGGACGAAAATGACCTAAATGTTTATCCAATGACACAAATGAACTTATAGGATGCACAAGATTGGTTAAAAACCCTAATTGGAGAAGAATAACCCTAGGGAGGACGAAAATGACCTAAATGTTCATCCAATGACACAAATAAACTTATTGGATGCACATGATTGGTTAAAAACCCTAATTGGACAAGAATAAGCCTAGGGAGGACGAAAATGACCTAAATGTTCGTCTAATGACACAAATGAACTTATTGGATGCACAAGATTGTTTAAAATCCCTAATGGGACAAGAATAAGCCTAGGGAGGACGAAAATGACCTAAATGTTCTTCCAATGACACAAACACACCTATTGGATGCACAAGATTGAATAAAAACCCTAATTGGACAAGAATAAGACTAGGGAGGACGAAAATGACCGAAATGTTACTCCAATGACACAAACGAACTTATTGGATGCACAAGATTGGTTAAAAACCCTAATTGGACAAGAATAAGCCTAGGGAGGACGAAAATGACCTAAATGTTCCACCAATGACACAAATGAACTTATTGGATGCACCAGATTGGCTAAAAACCCTAATTGGACAAGAATAAGCCTAGGGAGGACGAAAATGACATAAATGTTCATCCAATGACACAAATGAACTTATTGGAAGCACAAGGTTGGTTAAAAACCCTAATTGGACAAGAATAAGACTTGGGATGACGAAAATGACCTAAATGTTCGTCTAATGACACAAATGAACTTATTGGATGCACAAGATTGGTTAAAAACCCTAATTGGACAAGAATAAGCATAGGGAGGACGAAAATGACCTAAATGTTCGTCCAATGACACAAACACACCTATTAGATGCACAAGATTGAATAAAAACCCTAATTGGACAAGAATAAGACTAGGGAGGACGAAAATGACCTAAATGTTCCTCCAATGACACAAACACACCTATTGGATGCACAAGATTGCATAAAAACCCTAATTGGACAAAAATAAGACTAGGGAGGACGAAAATGACCTAAATGTTCATCCAATGACACAAATGAACTTATTGGATGCACAAGATTGGTTAAAAACCCTAATTGGACAAGAATAAGTTTAGGGAGGACGAAAATGACCTAAATGTTCGTCCAATGACACAAACACACCTATTGGATGCACAAGATTGCATTAAAACCCTAATTGGACAAGAATAAGACTAGGGAGGACTAAAATGACCTAAATGTTCCTCCATTGACACAAACACACCTATTGGATGCACAAGATTGCATAAAAACCCTAATTGGACAAGAATAAGACTAGGGAGGACGAAAATGACCTAAATGTTCATCCAATGAAACAAATGAACTTATTGGATGCACAAGATTGGTTAAAAACCCTAATTGGACAAGAATAAGCATAGGGAGGACGAAAATGACCTAAATGTTCATCCAATGACACAAACCCACATATTGGATGCACAAGATTGGTTAAAACCCTAATTGGACAAGAATAAGACTATGGAGGACGAAAATGACCTAAATGTTCCTCCAATGACACAAACACACCTATTGGATGCACAAGATTGCATAAAAACCCTAATTGGACAAGAATAAGACTAGGGAGGACGAAAATGACCTAAATGTTCATCCAATGACACAAATGAACTTATTGGATGCACAAGATTGGTTAAAAACCCTAATTGGACAAGAATAAGCCTAGGGAGGGCGAAAATGACCTAAATGTTCGTCCAATGACACAAACACACCTATTGGATGCACAAGATTGCATAAAAACCCTAATTAGACAAGAATACGACTAGGTAGGAAGAAAATGACCTAAATGTTCATCCAATGACACAAATGAACTTATTGGATGCACAACGTTGGTTAAAAACCCTAATTGGACAAGAATAAGTCTAGGGAGGACGAAAATGACCTAAATGTTCGTCCAATGACACAAACACACCTATTGGATGCACAAGATTGCATAAAAACCCTAATTCGACAAGAATAAGACTAGGGAGGACGAAAATGACCTAAATGTTCCTCCAATGACAGAAAGACACCTATTAGATGCACAAGATTGCATAAAAACCCTAATTGGACAAGAATAAGACTAGGGAGGACGAAAATAACCTAAATGTTCCTCCAATGACACAAACACACCTATTGGATGCACAAGATTGCATAAAAACCTTATTCGACATGAATAAGACTAGGGAGGACGAAAATGACCTAAATGTTCATCCAATGACACAAATGAACTTATTGGATGCACAAGATTGGTTAAAAACCCTAATTGGACAAGAATAAGCCTAGGGAGGACGAAAATGACCTAAATGTTCGTCCAATGACACAAACACACCTATTGGATGCACAAGATTGCATAAAAACCCTTATTGGACAAGAATAAGCCTAGGGAGGACGAAAATGACCTAAATGTTCGTCCAATGACACAAATGAACTTATTGGATGCACAAGATTGGTTAAAAACCCTAATTGGACAAGAATAAGCCTAGGGAGGACGAAAATGACCTAAATGTTCATCCAATGACACAAATCAATTTATTGGATGCACATGATTGGTTAAAAACCCTAATTGGACAAGAATAAGCCTAGGGAGGACGAAAAAGACCTAAATGTTCGTCTAATGACACAAATGAACTTATTGGATGCACAAGATTGGTTAAAAATCCTAATTGGACAAGAATAAGCCTAGGGAGGACGAAAATGACCTAAATGTTCGTCAAATGACACAAACACACCTATTGGATGCACAAGATTGAATAAAAACCCTAATTGGACAAGAATAAGACTAGGGAGGACGAAAATGACCTAAATGTTCCTCCAATGACACAAATACACCTATTGGATGTACAAGATTGCATAAAAACCCTAATTGGACAAGAATAAGACTAGAGAGGACGAAAATGACCTAAATGTTCGTCCAATGACACAAACACACATATTGGATGCACAAGACTGGTTAAAAACCCTAATTGGACAAGAATAAGCCTAGGGAGGACGAAAATGACCTAAATTTTCCCTCCAATGACACAAATGAACTTATTGGATGCACATGATTGGTTAAAAACCCTAATTGGACAAGAATAAGCCTAGGGAGGATGAAAATGACCTAAGTGTTCGTCTAATGACACAAATGAACTTATTGGATGCATAAGATTGGTTAAAATCCCTAATTGGAGAAGAATAACCCTAGGGAGGACGAAAATGACCTAAATGTTCATCCAATGACACAAATAAACTTATTGGATGCACATGATTGGTTAAAAACCCTAATTGGAAAGGAATAAGCCTAGGGAGGACGAAAATGACCTAAATGTTCGTCTAATGACACAAATGAACTTATTGGATGCACAAGATTGTTTAAAATCCCTAATGGGACAAGAATAAGCCTAGGGAGGACAAAAATGACCTAAATGTTCTTCCAATGACACAAACACACCTATTGGATGCACAAGATTGAATAAAAACCCTAATTGGACAAGAATAAGACTAGGGAGGACGAAAATGACCTAAATGTTCCTCCAATGACACAAACACACCTATTGGATGTACAAGATTGCATAAAAACCCTAATTGGACAAGAATAAGACTAGAGAGGACGAAAATGACCTAAATGTTCCTCCAATGACACAAATGAACTTATTGGATGCACAAGGTTGGCTAAAAACCCTAATTGGACAAGAATAAGCCTAGGGAGGACGAAAATGACCTAAATGTTTATCCAATGACACAAATGAACTTATTGGATGCACAAGATTGGTTAAAAACCCTAATTGGACAAGAATAAGCCTATGGAGGACGAAAATGACCTAAATGTTCCTCCAATGACACAAATGAACTTATTGGATGCACAAGATTGGCTAAAAACCCTAATTGGACAAGAATAAGCCTACGGAGGACGACAATGATCTAAATGTTCATCCAATGACACAAATGAACTTATTAGATATACAAGATTGGTTAAAAACCCTAATTGGACAAGAATAACCCTACGGAGGACGAAAATGACCTAAATGTTCATCCAATGACACATATAAACTTATTGGATGCACAAGATTGGTTAAAAACCCTAATGGGACAAGAATAAGCCTAGGGAGGACGAAAATGACCTAAATGTTCGTCCAATGACACAAACACACCTATTGGATGCACAAGATTGCATAAAAACCCTAATTGGACAAGAATAAGACTAGGGAGGACGAAAATGACCTAAATGTTCCTCCAATGACACAAACACTTCTATTGGATGCACAAGATTGCATAAAAACCCTAATTCGACAAGAATAAGACTAGGGAGGACGAAAATGACCTAAATGTTCCTCCAATGACACAAACACACCTATTGGATGCACAAGATTGCATAAAAACCCTAATTGGACAAAAATAAGACTAGGGAGGACGAAAATGACCTAAATGTTCATCCAATGACACAAATGAACTTTTTGGATGCACAAGATTGGTTAAAAACCCTAATTGAACAAGAATAAGCCTAGGGAGGGCGAAAATGACCTAAATGTTCGTCCAATGACACAAACACACCTATTGGATGCAAAAGATTGCATAAAAACCCTAACTGGACAAGAATAAGACTAGAGAGGACGAAAATGACCTAAATGTTCCTCCAACGAAACAAATGAACTTATTGGATGCACAAGGTTGGCTAAAAACCCTAATTGGACAAGAATAAGCCTAGGGAGGACAAAAATGACCTAAATGTTCGTCCAATGACCCAAATGAACTTATTGGATGCACAAGATTGGTTAAAAACCCTAATTGGACAAGAATAAGCCTAGGGAGGACGAAAAAGACCTAAATGTTCCTCCAATGACACAAATGATCTTATTGGATGCACAAGATTGGCTAAAAACCCTAATTGGACAAGAATAAGCCTAGGGAGGACGAAAATGACCTAAATGTTCATCCAATGACACAAATGAACTTATAGGATGCACAAGATTGGTTAAAAACCCTAATTGGAGAAGAATAACCCTAGGGAGGACGAAAATGACCTAAATGTTCATCCAATGACACAAATAAACTTATTGGATGCACAAGATTGGTTAAAAACCCTAATTGGACAAGAATAAGCCTAGGGAGGACGAAAATGACCTAAATGTTCGTCTAATGACACAAATGAACTTATTGGATGCACAAGATTGTTTAAAATCCCTAATGGGACAAGAATAAGCCTAGGGAGGACGAAAATGACCTAAATGTTCTTCCAATGACACAAACACACCTATTGGATGCACAAGATTGAATAAAAACCCTAATTGGACAAGAATAAGACTAGGGAGGACGAAAATGACCTAAATGTTACTCCAATGACACAAACGAACTTATTGGATGCACAAGATTGGTTAAAAACCCTAATTGGACAAGAATAAGCCTAGGGAGGACGAAAATGACCTAAATGTTCCTCCAATGACACAAATGAACTTATTGGATGCACCAGATTGGCTAAAAACCCTAATTGGACAAGAATAAGCCTAGGGAGGACGAAAATGACATAAATGTTCATCCAATGACACAAATGAACTTATTGGATGCACAATGTTGGTTAAAAACCCAAATTGGACAAGAATAAGACTTGGGATGACGAAAATGACCTAAATGTTCGTCTAATGACACAAATGAACTTATTGGATGCACAAGATTGGTTAAAAACCCTAATTGGACAAGAATAAGCATAGGGAGGACGAAAATGACCTAAATGTTCGTCCAATGACACAAACACACCTATTAGATGCACAAGATTGAATAAAAACCCTAATTGGACAAGAATAAGACTAGGGAGGACGAAAATGACCTAAATGTTCCTCCAATGACACAAACACACCTATTGGATGCACAAGATTGCATAAAAACCCTAATTGGACAAAAATAAGACTAGGGAGGACGAAAATGACCTAAATGTTCATCCAATGACACAAATGAACTTTTTGGATGCACAAGATTGGTTAAAAACCCTAATTGAACAAGAATAAGCCTAGGGAGGGCGAAAATGACCTAAATGTTCGTCCAATGACACAAACACACCTATTTGATGCACAAGATTGCATAAAAACCCTAACTGGACAAGAATAAGACTAGAGAGGACGAAAATGACCTAAATGTTCCTCCAATGACACAAATGAATTTATTGGATGCACAAGGTTGGCTAAAAACCCTAATTGGACAAGAATAAGCCTAGGGAGGACGAAAATGACCTAAATGTTCGTCCAATGACCCAAATGAACTTATTGGATGCACAAGATTGGTTAAAAACCCTAATTGGACAAGAATAAGCCTAGGGAGGACAAAAAAGACCTAAATGTTCCTCCAATGACACAAATGATCTTATTGGATGCACAAGATTGGCTAAAAACACTAATTGGAGAAGAATAACCCTAGGGAGGACGAAAATGACCTAAATGTTCATCCAATGACACAAATAAACTTATTCGATGCACATGATTGGTTAAAAACCCTAATTGGACAAGAATAAGCCTAGGGAGGACGAAAATGACCTAAATGTTCGTCTAGTGACACAAATGAACTTATTGGATGCACAAGATTGTTTAAAATCCCTAATGGGACAAGAATAAGCCTAGGGAGGACGAAAATGACCTAAATGTTCTTCCAATGACACAAACACACCTATTGGATGCACAAGATTGAATAAAAACCCTAATTGGACAAGAATAAGACTAGGGAGGACGAAAATGACCTAAATGTTACTCCAATGACACAAACGAACTTATTGGATGCACAAGATTGGTTAAAAACCCTAATTGGACAAGATTAACCCTAGGGAGGACGAAAATGACCTAAATGTTCCTCCAATGACGCAAATGAACTTATTGGATGCACCAGATTGGCTAAAAACCCTAATTGGACAAGAATAAGCCTAGGGAGGACGAAAATGACCTAAATGTTCATCCAATGACACAAATGAACTTATTGGACGCACAAGGTTGGTTAAAAACCCTAATTGGACAAGAATAAGACTTGGGATGACGAAAATGACCTAAATGTTCGTCTAATGACACTAATGAACTTATTGGATGCACAAGATTGGTTAAAAACCCTAATTGGACAAGAATAAGCATAGGGAGGACGAAAATGACCTAAATGTTCGTCCAATGACACAAACACACCTATTGGATGCACAAGATTGAATAAAAACCCTAATTGGACAAGAATAAGACTAGGGAGGACGAAAATGACCTAAATGTTCCTCTAATGACACAAACACACCTATTGGATGCACAAGATTGCATAAAA
>JBBPBR010000354.1:434208-471027 GCA_037974775.1 Cicer pinnatifidum
TTATTCGATGCACATGATTGGTTAAAAACCCTAATTGGACAAGAATAAGCCTAGGGAGGACGAAAATGACCTAAATGTTCGTCTAGTGACACAAATGAACTTATTGGATGCACAAGATTGTTTAAAATCCCTAATGGGACAAGAATAAGCCTAGGGAGGACGAAAATGACCTAAATGTTCTTCCAATGACACAAACACACCTATTGGATGCACAAGATTGAATAAAAACCCTAATTGGACAAGAATAAGACTAGGGAGGACGAAAATGACCTAAATGTTACTCCAATGACACAAACGAACTTATTGGATGCACAAGATTGGTTAAAAACCCTAATTGGACAAGAATAACCCTAGGGAGGACGAAAATGACCTAAATGTTCCTCCAATGACACAAATGAACTTATTGGATGCACCAGATTGGCTAAAAACCCTAATTGGACAAGAATAAGCCTAGGGAGGACGAAAATGACCTAAATGTTCATCCAATGACACAAATGAACTTATTGGATGCACAAGGTTGGTTAAAAACCCTAATTGGACAAGAATAAGACTTGGGATGACGAAAATGACCTAAATGTTCGTCTAATGACACTAATGAACTTATTGGATGCACAAGATTGGTTAAAAACCCTAATTGGACAAGAATAAGCATAGGGAGGACGAAAATGACCTAAATGTTCGTCCAATGACACAAACACACCTATTGGATGCACAAGATTGAATAAAAACCCTAATTGGACAAGAATAAGACTAGGGAGGACGAAAATGACCTAAATGTTCCTCTAATGACACAAACACACCTATTGGATGCACAAGATTGCATAAAAACCCTAATTGGACAAGAATAAGACTAGGGAGGACGAAAATGACCTAAATGTTCCTCCAATGACACAAATGAACTTATTGTATACACAAGATTGGTTAAAAACCCTAATTGGACAAGAATAAGACTAGGGAGGACGAAAATGACCTAAATGTTCCTCCAATGACACAAACACACCTATTGGATGAACAAGATTGCATAAAAACCCTAATTGGACAAGAATAAGACTAGGGAGGACGAAAATGACCTAAATGTTCCTCCAATGACACAAATGAACTTATTGTATTCACAAGATTGGTTAAAAACCCTAATTGGACCAGAATAAGCCTCGGGAGGACAAAAATTACCTAAATGTTCATCCAATGACACAAACACACATATTGGATACACAAGATTGGTTACAAAACCCTAATTGGACAAGAATAAGCCTAGGGATGACGAAAATGACCTAAATGTTCGTCCAATGACACAAACGAACTTATTGGATGCACAAGATTGGTTAAAAACCCTAATTGGACAAGAATAAGCCTAGGGAGGACGAAAATGACCTAAATGTTCGTCCAATGACACAAACACACCTATTGGATGCACTAGATTGCATAAAAACCCTAACTGGACAAGAATAAGACTTTGGAGGACGAAAATGACCTAAATGTTCATCCAATGACACAAACACACCTATTGGATGCACAAGATTGCATAAAAACCCTAATTGGACAAGAATAAGACTAGGGAGGACGAAAATGACCTAAATGTTCATCCAATGACACAAATGAACTTTTTGGATGCACAAGATTGGTTAAAAACCCTAATTGAACAAGAATAAGCCTAGGGAGGGCGAAAATGACCTAAATGTTCGTCCAATGACACAAACACACCTATTGGATGCAAAAGATTGCATAAAAACCCTAACTGGACAAGAATAAGACTAGAGAGGACGAAAATGACCTAAATGTTCCTCCAACGACACAAATGAACTTATTGGATGCACAAGGTTGGCTAAAAACCCTAATTGGACAAGAATAAGCCTAGGGAGGACAAAAATGACCTAAATGTTCGTCCAATGACCCAAATGAACTTATTGGATGCACAAGATTGGTTAAAAACCCTAATTGGACAAGAATAAGCCTAGGGAGGACGAAAAAGACCTAAATGTTCCTCCAATGACACAAATGATCTTATTGGATGCACAAGATTGGCTAAAAACCCTAATTGGACAAGAATAAGCCTAGGGAGGACGAAAATGACCTAAATGTTCATCCAATGACACAAATGAACTTATAGGATGCACAAGATTGGTTAAAAACCCTAATTGGAGAAGAATAACCCTAGGGAGGACGAAAATGACCTAAATGTTCATCCAATGACACAAATAAACTTATTGGATGCACAAGATTGGTTAAAAACCCTAATTGGACAAGAATAAGCCTAGGGAGGACGAAAATGACCTAAATGTTCGTCTAATGACACAAATGAACTTATTGGATGCACAAGATTGTTTAAAATCCCTAATGGGACAAGAATAAGCCTAGGGAGGACGAAAATGACCTAAATGTTCTTCCAATGACACAAACACACCTATTGGATGCACAAGATTGAATAAAAACCCTAATTGGACAAGAATAAGACTAGGGAGGACGAAAATGACCTAAATGTTACTCCAATGACACAAACGAACTTATTGGATGCACAAGATTGGTTAAAAACCCAAATTGGACAAGAATAAGACTAGGGAGGACGAAAATGACCTAAATGTTCATCCAATGACACAAATAAACTTATTGGATGCACATGATTGGTTAAAAACCCTAATTGGACAAGAATAAGCCTAGGGAGGACGAAAATGACCTAAATGTTCGTCTAATGACACAAATGAACTTATTGGATGCACAAGATTGTTTAAAATCCCTAATGGGACAAGAATAAGCCTAGGGAGGACGAAAATGACCAAAATGTTCTTCCAATGACACAAACACACCTATTGGATGCACAAGATTGAATAAAAACCCTAATTGGACAAGAATAAGCCTAGGGACGACGAAAATGACCTAAATGTTCATCCAATGACACAAACACACCTATTGGATGCACAACATTGGTTAAAAACGCTAATTGGACAAGAATAAGCCTAGGGAGGACGAAAATGACCTAAATGTTCATCCAATGACACAAATGAACTTATTGGATGCAAAAGATTGGTTAAAAACCCTAATTGGACAAGAATAAGCCTACAGACGACGAAAATGACCTAAATGTTCATCCAATGACACAAATGAACTTATTGGATGCAAAAGATTGGTTAAAAACCCTAATTGGACAAGAATAAGCCTAGGGAGGACGAAAATGACCTAAATGTTCATCCAATGACACAAAAACACCTATTGGATGCACAAGATTACATAAAAACCCTAATTGGACAAGAATAAGCCTATGGAGGACGAAAATGACCTAAATGTTCGTCCAATGACACAAATGAACTTATTGGATGCACAAGGTTGGTTAAAAACCCTAATTGGACAAGAATAAGACTTGGGATGACGAAAATGACCTAAATGTTCGTCTAATGACACAAATGAACTTATTGGATGCACAAGATTGGTTAAAAACCCTAATTGGACAAGAATAAGCATAGGGAGGACGAAAATGACCTAAATGTTCGTCCAATGACACAAACACACCTATTGGATGCACAAGATTGAATAAAAACCCTAATTGGACAAGAATAAGACTAGGGAGGACGAAAATGACCTAAATGTTCCTCTAATGACACAAACACACCTATTGGATGCACAAGATTGCATAAAATCCCTAACTAGACAAGAATAAGACTAGAGAGGACGAAAATGACCTAAATGTTCCTCCAATGACACAAATGAACTTATTGGATGCACAAGGTTGGCTAAAAACCCTAATTGGACAAGAATAAGCCTAGGGAGGACGAAAATGACCTAAATGTTCGTCCAATGACCCAAATGAACTTATTGGATGCACAAGATTGGTTAAAAACCCTAATTGGACAAGAATAAGCCTAGGGAGGACGAAAAAGACCTAAATGTTCCTCCAATGACACAAATGAACTTATTGGATGCACAAGATTGGCTAAAAACCCTAATTGGACAAGAATAAGCCTAGGGAGGACGAAAATGACCTAAATGTTCATCCAATGACACAAATGAACTTATTGGATGCACAAGATTGCTTAAAAACCCTAATTAGACAAGAATAAGCCTAGGGAGGACGAAAATGACCTAAATGTTCATCCAATGACAAAAATACACCTATTGGATGCACAAGATTGGTTAGAAACCCTAATTGGACAAGAATCAGCCTAGGGAGGACGAAAATGACCTAAATGTTCATCCAATGACACAAACACACCTATTGGATGCACAAGATTGGTTAAAAACCCTAATTGGACAAGAATAAGCCTAGGGAGGACGAAAATGACCTAAATGTTCATCCAATGACACAAATGAACTTACTGGATGCACAAGATTGCGTAAAAACCCTAATTAGACAAGAATAAGCCTAGGGAGGACGAAAATGACCTAAATGTTCATCCAATGACACAAACACACCTATTGGATGCACAAGATTGGTTAAAAACCCTAATTGGACAAGAATAAGCCTAGGGAGGACGAAAATGACCTAAATGTTCATCCAATGACACAAATGAACTTATTGGATGCACAAGATTGCTTAAAAACCCTAATTGGACAAGAATAAGCCTAGGGAGCACGAAAATGACCTAATTGTTCATCCAATGACACAAATACACCTATTGGATGCAAAAGATTGGTTTGAAACCCTAATTTGACAAGAATAAGCCTAGGGAGGACGAAAATGACCTAAATGTTCATCCAATGACACAAACACACCTATTGGATGCACAAGATTGGTTAAAAACCCTAATTGGACAAGAATAAGCCTAGGGAGGACGAAAATGACCTAAATGTTCATCCACTGACACAAATGAACTTATTGGATGAACAAGATTGGTTAAAAACCCTAATTGGACAAAAATAAGCCTAGGGAGGACGAAAATGACCTAAATGTTCATCCAATGACACAAACACACCTATTGGATGCACAAGATTGGTTAGAAACCCTAATTGGACAAGAATAAGCCTAGGGAGGACGAAAATGACCTAAATGTTAATCCAATGACAAAATGAACTTATTGGATGCACAAGATTGGTTAAAAACCCTAATTGGACAAGAATAAGCCTAGGGAGGACGAAAATAACCTAAATGTTCATCCAATGACACAAACACACCTATTGGATGCACAAGATTGGTTAGAAACCCTAATTGGATAAGAATAAGCCTAGGGAGGACGAAAATGACCTAAATGTTAATCCAATGACACAAATGAACTTATTGGATGCACAAGATTGGTTAAAAACCCTAATTGGACAAGAATAAGCCTAGGGAGGACGAAAATGACCTAAATGTTCATCCAATGACACAAACACACCTATTGGATGCACAAGATTGGTTAGAAACCCTAATTGGACAAGAATAAGCCTAGGGAGGACGAAAATGACCTAAATGTTAATCCAATGACACAAATGAACTTATTGGATGCACAAGATTGGTTAAAAACCCTATTTGGACAAGAATAAGCGTAGGGAGGACGAAAATGACCTAAATGTTCATCCAATGACACAAACACACCTATTGGATGCACAAGATTGGTTAAAAACCCTAATTGGACAAGAATAAGCCTAGGGAGGACGAAAATGACCTAAATGTTCATCCAATGACACAAACACACCTATTGGATGCACAAGATTGGTTAAAAACCCTAATTGGACAAGAATAAGCCTAGGGAGGACGAAAATGACCTAAATGTTCATCCAATGTCACAAATGAACTTATTGGATGCACAAGATTGGTTAGAAACCCTAATTGGACAAGAATACGCCTATGGAGAACGAAAATGACCTAAATGTTCATCCAATGACACAAATGAACTTATTGGATGCACAAGATTGGTTAAAAACCCTAATTGGACAAGAATAAGCCTAGGGAGGACGAAAATGACCTAAATGTTCATCCAATGACACAAACACACCTATTTGATGCACAAGATTGGTTAGAAACCGTAATTGGACAAGAATAAGCCTAGGAAGGACGAAAATGACCTAAATGTTAATCCAATGACACAAATGTACTTATTGGATGCACAAGATTGGTAAAAAACCCTAATTGGACAAGAATAAGCCGAGGGAGGACGAAAATGACCTAAATGTTCATCCAATGACACAAACACACCTATTGGATGCACAAGATTGGTTAAAAACCCTAATTGGACAAGAATAAGCCTAGGGAGGACGAAAATGACCTAAATGTTCATCCAATGACACAAATGAACTTATTGGATGCACAAGATTGGTTAAAAACCCTAATTGGACAAGAATAAGCCTAGGGAGGACGAAAATGACCTAAATGTTAATCCAATGACACAAACACACCTATTGGATGCACAAGATTGGTTACAAAACCCTAATTGGACAAGAATAAGCCTAGGGAGGACGAAAATGACCTAAATGTTCATCCAATGACACAAATGAACTTATTGGATGCACAAGATTGGTTAAAAACCCTAATTGGACAAGAATAAGACTAGGGAGGACGAAAATGACCTAAATGTTCATCCAATGACACAAACACACCTATTGGATGCACAAGATTGGTTAAAAACCCTAATTGGACAAGAATAAGCCTAGGGAGGACGAAAATGACCTAAATGTTCATCCAATGACACAAACATACCTATTGGATGCACAAGATTGCTTAAAAACCCTAATTGGATAAGAATAAGCCTAGGGAGGACGAAAATGAACTAAATGTTCATCCAATGACACAAATACACCTATTGGATGCACAAGATTGGTTAAAAACCCTAATTCGACAAGAATATGCCTAGGGAGGACGAAAATGACCTAAATGTTCATCCAATGACACAAATGAACTTATTGGATGCACAAGATTGGTTAAAAACCCTAATTGGACAAGAATAAGCCTAGGGAGGACGAAAATAACCTAAATGTTCATCCAATGACACAAATAAACTTATTGGATGCACATGATTGGTTAAAAACCCTAATTGGACAAGAATAAGCCTAGGGAGGACGAAAATGACCTAAATGTTCGTCTAATGACACAAATGAACTTATTGGATGCACAAGATTGTTTAAAATCCCTAATGGGACAAGAATAAGCCTAGGGAGGACGAAAATGACCTAAATGTTCTTCCAATGACACAAACACACCTATTGGATGCACAAGATTGAATAAAAACCCTAATTGGACAAGAATAAGACTAGGGAGGACGAAAATGACCTAAATGTTACTCCAATGACACAAACGAACTTATTGGATGCACAAGATTGGTTAAAAACCCTAATTGGACAAGAATAAGCCTAGGGAGGACGAAAATGACCTAAATGTTCCTCCAATGACACAAACGAACTTATTGGATGCACCAGATTGGCTAAAAACCCTAATTGGACAAGAATAAGCCTAGGGAGGACGAAAATGACCTAAATGTTCATCCAATGACACAAATGAACTTATTGGATGCACAAGGTTGGTTAAAAACCCAAATTGGACAAGAATAAGACTTGGGATGACGAAAATGACCTAAATGTTCGTCCAATGACACAAATGAACTTATTGGATGCACAAGATTGGTTAAAAACCCTAATTGGACAAGAATAAGACTTGGGAGGACGAAAATGACCTAAATGTTCGTCTAATGACACAAACACACCTATTGGATGCACAAGATTGAATAAAAACCCTAATTGGACAAGAATAAGACTAGGGAGGACAAAAATGACCTAAATGTTCCTCCAATGACACAAACACACCTATTGGATGCACAAGATTGCATAAAAACCCTAATTGGACAAGAATAAGACTAGGGAGGACGAAAATGACCTAAATGTTCCTCCAACGACACAAACACACCTATTGGATGCACAAGATTGATTAAAAACCCTAATTGGACAAGAATAAGACTAGGGAGGACGAAAATGACCTAAATGTTCATCCAATGACACAAATGAACTTATTGGATGCACAAGATTGGTTAAAAACCCTAATTGGACAAGAATAAGCCTAGGGAGGACGAAAATGACCTAAATGTTCATCCAATGACACAAATGAACTTATTGGATGCAAAAGATTGGTTAAAAACCCTAATTGGACAAGAATAAGCCTAGGGAGGACGAAAATGACCTAATTGTTCATCCAATGACATAAATGAACTTATTGGATGCACAAGATTGGTTAAAAACCCTAATTGGACAAGAATAAGCCTAGGGAGGACGAAAATGACCTAAATGTTCATCCAATGACACAAATGAACTTATTGGATGCACAAGATTGGTTAAAAACCCTAATTGGACAACAATATGCCAAGGGAGGACGAAAATGACCTAAATGTTCATCCAATGACACAAAAGAACTTATTGGATGCACAAGATTTCTTAAAAACCCTAATTGGACAAGAATAAGCCTAGCGAGGACGAAAATGACCTAAATGTTCATCCAATGACACAAATACACCTATTGGATGCACAAGATTCGTTAGAAACCCTAATTGGACAAGAATAAGCCTAGGAGGACGAAACTGACCTAAATGTTCATCCAATGACACAAACACACCTATTGGATGCACAAGATTGGTTAAAAACCCTAATTGGACAAGAATAAGCCTAGTAAGGACGAAAATGACCTAAATGTTCATCCAATGACACAAATGAACTTATTGGATGCACAAGATTGGTTAAAAACCCTAATTGGACAAGAATAAGCCTAGGGAGGACGAAAATGACCTAAATGTTCATCCAATGACACAAACACACCTATTGGATGCACAAGATTGCATAAAAACCCTAATTGGACAAGAATAAGACTAGGGAGGACGAACTTGACCTAAATGTTCATCCAATGACACAAATGAACTTATTGGATGCACAAGATTGGTTAAAAACCCTAATTGGACAAGAATAAGCCTAGGGAGGACGAAAATGACCTAAATGTTCATCCAATGACACAAATGAACTTTTTGGATGCACAAGATTGCTTAAAAACCCTAATTAGACAAGAATAAGCCTAGGGAGGACGAAAATGACCTAAATGATCATCCAATGACACAAACACACCTATTGGATGCATAAGATTGGTTAGAAATCCTAATTGGACAAGAATAAGCCTAGGGAAGACGAAAATGACCTAAATGTTCATCCAATGACACAAACACACCTATTGGATGCACAAGATTGGTTAAAAACCCTAATTGGACAAGAATAAGCCTAGGGAGGACGAAAATGACCTAAATGTTCATCCAATGACACAAATGAACTTATTGGATGCACAAGATTGGTTAGAAACCCTAATTGGACAAGAATAATTCTAGGGAGGACGAAAATGACCTAAATGTTCATCCAATGACACTAATGAACTTATTGGATGCACAAGATTGGTTAAAAATCCTAATTGGACAAGAATAAGACTAGGGAGGACGAAAATGACCTAAATGTTCATCCAATGACACAAATGAACTTATTGGATGCACAAGATTGGTTAAAAACCCTAATTGGACAAGAATAAGCATAGGGAGGACGAAAATGACCTAAATGTTCGTCCAATGACACAAACACACCTATTGGATGCACAAGATTGAATAAAAACCCTAATTGGACAAGAATAAGACTAGGGAGGACGAAAATGACCTAAATGTTCCTCTAATGACACAAACACACCTATTGGATGCACAAGATTGCATAAAATCCCTAACTGGACAAGAATAAGACTAGAGAGGACGAAAATGACCTAAATGTTCCTCCAATGACACAAATGAACTTATTGGATGCACAAGGTTGGCTAAAAACCCTAATTGGACAAGAATAAGCCTAGGGAGGACGAAAATGACCTAAATGTTCGTCCAATGACCCAAATGAACTTATTGGATGCACAAGATTGGTTAAAAACCCTAATTGGACAAGAATAAGCCTAGGGAGGACGAAAAAGACCTAAATGTTCCTCCAATGACACAAATGATCTTATTGGATGCACAAGATTGGCTAAAAACCCTAATTGGACAAGAATAAGCCTAGGGAGGACGAAAATGACCTAAATGTTCATCCAATGACACAAATGAACTTATAGGATGCACAAGATTGGTTAAAAACCCTAATTGGAGAAGAATAACCCTAGGGAGGACGAAAATAACCTAAATGTTCATCCAATGACACAAATAAACTTATTGGATGCACATGATTGGTTAAAAACCCTAATTGGACAAGAATAAGCCTAGGGAGGACGAAAATGACCTAAATGTTCGTCTAATGACACAAATGAACTTATTGGATGCACAAGATTGTTTAAAATCCCTAATGGGACAAGAATAAGCCTAGGGAGGACGAAAATGACCTAAATGTTCTTCCAATGACACAAACACACCTATTGGATGCACAAGATTGAATAAAAACCCTAATTGGACAAGAATAAGACTAGGGAGGACGAAAATGACCTAAATGTTACTCCAATGACACAAACGAACTTATTGGATGCACAAGATTGGTTAAAAACCCAAATTGGACAAGAATAAGACTAGGGAGGACGAAAATGACCTAAATGTTCATCCAATGACACAAATAAACTTATTGGATGCACATGATTGGTTAAAAACCCTAATTGGACAAGAATAAGCCTAGGGAGGACGAAAATGACCTAAATGTTCGTCTAATGACACAAATGAACTTATTGGATGCACAAGATTGTTTAAAATACCTAATGGGACAAGAATAAGCCTAGGGAGGACGAAAATGACCTAAATGTTCTTCCAATGACACAAACACACCTATTGGATGCACAAGATTGAATAAAAACCCTAATTGGACAAGAATAAGACTAGGGAGGACGAAAATGACCTAAATGTTACTCCAATGACACAAACGAACTTATTGGATGCACAAGATTGGTTAAAAACCCTAATTGGACAAGAATAAGACTAGGGAGGACGAAAATGACCTAAATGTTCCACCAATGACACAAATGAACTTATTGGATGCACCAGATTGGCTAAAAACCCTAATTGGACAAGAATAAGCCTAGGGAGGACGAAAATGACCTAAATGTTCATCCAATGACACAAATGAACTTATTGGAAGCACAAGGTTGGTTAAAAACCGTAATTGGACAAGAATAAGACTTGGGATGACGAAAATGACCTAAATGTTCGTCTAATGACACAAATGAACTTATTGGATGCACAAGATTGGTTAAAAACCCTAATTGGACAAGAATAAGCATAGGGAGGACGAAAATGACCTAAATGTTCGTCCAATGACACAAACACACCTATTAGATGCACAAGATTGAATAAAAACCCTAATTGGACAAGAATAAGACTAGGGAGGACGAAAATGACCTAAATGTTCCTCCAATGACACAAACACACCTATTGGATGCACAAGATTGCATAAAAACCCTAATTGGACAAAAATAAGACTAGGGAGGACGAAAATGACCTAAATGTTCATCCAATGACACAAATGAACTTTTTGGATGCACAAGATTGGTTAAAAACCCTAATTGAACAAGAATAAGCCTAGGGAGGGCGAAAATGACCTAAATGTTCGTCCAATGACACAAACACACCTATTGGATGCAAAAGATTGCATAAAAACCCTAACTGGACAAGAATAAGACTAGAGAGGACGAAAATGACCTAAATGTTCCTCCAACGAAACAAATGAACTTATTGGATGCACAAGGTTGGCTAAAAACCCTAATTGGACAAGAATAAGCCTAGGGAGGACAAAAATGACCTAAATGTTCGTCCAATGACCCAAATGAACTTATTGGATGCACAAGATTGGTTAAAAACCCTAATTGGACAAGAATAAGCCTAGGGAGGACGAAAAAGACCTAAATGTTCCTCCAATGACACAAATGATCTTATTGGATGCACAAGATTGGCTAAAAACCCTAATTGGACAAGAATAAGCCTAGGGAGGACGAAAATGACCTAAATGTTCATCCAATGACACAAATGAACTTTAGGATGCACAAGATTGGTTAAAAACCCTAATTGGAGAAGAATAACCCTAGGGAGGACGAAAATGACCTAAATGTTCATCCAATGACACAAATAAACTTATTGGATGCACATGATTGGTTAAAAACCCTAATTGGACAAGAATAAGCCTAGGGAGGACGAAAATGACCTAAATGTTCGTCTAATGACACAAATGAACTTATTGGATGCAGAAGATTGTTTAAAATCCCTAATGGGACAAGAATAAGCCTAGGGAGGACGAAAATGACCTAAATGTTCTTCCAATGACACAAACACACCTATTGGATGCACAAGATTGAATAAAAACCCTAATTGGACAAGAATAAGACTAGGGAGGACGAAAATGACCTAAATGTTACTCCAATGACACAAACGAACTTATTGGATGCACAAGATTGGTTAAAAACCCAAATTGGACAAGAATAAGACTAGGGAGGACGAAAATGACCTAAATGTTCATCCAATGACACAAATAAACTTATTGGATGCACATGATTGGTTAAAAACCCTAATTGGACAAGAATAAGCCTAGGGAGGACGAAAATGACCTAAATGTTCGTCTAATGACACAAATGAACTTATTGGATGCACAAGATTGTTTAAAATCCCTAATGGGACAAGAATAAGCCTAGGGAGGACGAAAATGACCTAAATGTTCCTCCAATGACACAAATGATCTTATTGGATGCACAAGATTGGCTAAAAACCCTAATTGGACAAGAATAAGCCTAGGGAGGACGAAAATGACCTAAATGTTCATCCAATGACACAAATGAACTTATAGGATGCACAAGATTGGTTAAAAACCCTAATTGGACAAGAATAACCCTAGGGAGGACGAAAATGACCTAAATGTTCATCCAATGACACAAATAAACTTATTGGATGCACATGATTGGTTAAAAACCCTAATTGGACAAGAATAAGCCTAGGGAGGACGAAAATGACCTAAATGTTCGTCTAATGACACAAATGAACTTATTGGATGCACAAGATTGTTTAAAATCCCTAATTGGACAAGAATAAGCCTAGGGAGGACGAAAATGACCTAATTGTTCATCCAATGACACAAATGAACATATTGGATGCAAAAGATTGGTTAAAAACCCTAATTGGACAAGAATAAGCCTAGGGAGGACGAGAATGACATAAATGTTCATCCAATGACACAAACACACCTATTGGATGCACAAGATTGAATAAAAACCCTAATTGGACAAGAATAAGACTAGGGAGGACGAAAATGACCTAAATGTTCCTCCAATGACACAAATGAACTTATCGGACGCACAAGATTGGCTAAAAACCCTAATTGGACAAGAATAAGCCTAGGGAGGACGAAAATGACCTAAAGGTTCATCCAATGACACAAACACACCTATTGGATGCACAAGATTGCATAAAAACCCTAATTGGACAAGAATAAGACTAGGGAGGACGAAAATGACTGAAATGTTCCTCCAATGACACAAACACACCTATTGGATGCACAAGATTGGTTAAAAACCCTAATTGGACAAGAATAAGCCTAGGGAGGACGAAAATGACCTAAATGTTCCTCCAATGACACAAATGAACTTATTGGATGCAAAAGATTGGTTAAAAACCCTAATTGGACAAGAATAAGCCTAGGGAGGACGAAAATGACCTAAATGTTCATCCAATGACACAAATGAACTTATTGGATGCACAAGATTGGATAAAAACCCTAATTGGACAAGAATAAGCCTTGGGAGGACGAAGATGACCTAAATGCTAATCCAATGACACAAACACACCTATTGGATGCACAAGATTGGTTAAAAACCCTAATTGGACAAGAATAAGCCTAGGGAGGACGAAAATGACCTAAATGTTCATCCAATGACACAAATGAACTTATTGGATGCACAAGATTGGTTAAAAACCCTAATTGGACAAGAATAAGCCTAGGGAGGACGAAAATGACCTAAATGTTCATCCAATGACACAAATGAACTTATTGGATGCACAAGATTGGTTAAAAACCCTAACTGGACAAGAATAAGCCTAGGGAGGACGAGAATGACCTAAATGTTCATCCAATGACACAAAGACACCTATTGGATGCACAAGATTGCATAAAAACCCTAATCGGACAAGAATAAGACTAGGGAGGACGAAAATGACCTAAATGTTCATCCAATGACACAAATGAACTTATTGGATGCACAAGATTGGTTAAAAACCCTAATTGGACAAGAATAAGCCTAGGGAGGACGAAAATGACCTAAATGTTCATCCAATGACACAAATGAACTTATTGGATGCACAAGATTGGTTAAAAACCCTAAATAGACAAGAATAAGACTACGGAGGACGAAAATGACCTAAATGTTCATCCAATGACACAAATGAACTTATTGGATGCACAAGATTGGTTAAAAACCCTAATTGGACAAGAATAAGCCTAGGGAGGACGAAAATGACCTAAATGTTCATCCAATGACACAAATGAACTTATTGGATGCACAAGATTGGTTAAAAACCCTAATTGTATAAGAATAAGCATAGGGAGGACGAAAATGACCTAAATGTTCATCCAATGACACAAACACACCTATTGGATGCACAAGATTGGTTAGAAACCCTAATTGGACAAGAATAAGCCTAGGGAGGACGAAAATGACCTAAATGTTTGTCCAATGACACAAACACACCTATTGGATGCACAAGATTGGTTAAAAACCCTAATTGGACAAGAATAAGCCTAGGGAGGACGAAAATGACCTAAATGTTCGTCCAATGACACAAACACACCTATTGGATGCACAAGAATGCATATAAACCCTAATTGGACAAGAATAAGACTAGGGAGGACGAAAATGACCTAAATGTTCCTCCAATGACACAAATGAACTTATTGAATGCACAAGATTGGCTAAAAACCCTAATTGGACAAGAATAAGCCTAGGGAGGACGAAAATGACCTAAAGGTTCATCCAATGACACAAACACACCTATTGGATGCAGAGATTGCATAAAAACCCTAATTGGACAAGAATAAGACTAGGGAGGACGAAAATGACTGAAATGTTCCTCCAATGACACAAACACACCTATTGGATGCACAAGATTGGTTAAAAACCCTAATTGGACAAGAATAAGCCTAGGGAGGACGAAAATGACCTAAATGTTCCTCCAATGACACAAATGAACTTATTGGATGCACATGATTGTTTAAAAACCCTAATTGGACAAGAATAAGCCTAGGGAGGACGAAAATGACCTAAATGTTCGTCTAATGACACAAATGAACTTATTGGATGCACAAGATTGTTTAAAATCCCTAATTAGACAAGAATAAGCCTAGGGAGGACGAAAATAACCTAAATGTTCCTCCAATGACACAAATGAACTTATTGGATGCAAAAGATTGGTTAAAAACCCTAATTGGACAAGAATAAGCCTATGGAGGACGAAAATGACCTAAATGTTCATCCAATGACACAAAGATACCAATTGGATGCACAAGATTGAATAAAAACCCTAATTGGACAAGAATAAGACTAGGGAGGACGAAAATGACCTAAATGTTCCTCCAATGACACAAATGAACTTATTGGATGCACAAGATTGGTTAAAAACCCTAATTGGACAAGAATAAACCTAGGGAGGATGAAAATGACCTAAATGTTCCTCCAATGACACAAATGAACTTATTGGATGCACCAGATTGGCTAAAAACCCTAATTGGACAAGAATAAGCCTAGGGAGGACGAAAATGACCTAAATGTTCATCCAATGACACAAATGAACTTATTGGATGCACAAGGTTGGTTAAAAACCCTAATTGGACAAGAATAAGACTTGGGATGACGAAAATGACCTAAATGTTCGTCTAATGACACAAATGAACTTATTGGATGCACAAGATTGGTTAAAAACCCTAATTGGACAAGAATAAGCATAGGGATGACGAAAATGACCTAAATGTTCGTCCAATGACACAAACACACCTATTGGATGCACAAGATTGAATAAAAACCCTAATTGGACAAGAATAAGACTAGGGAGGACGAAAATGACCTAAATGTTCCTCTAATGACACAAACACACCTATTGGATGCACAAGATTGCATAAAAACCCTAATTGGACAAGAATAAGACTTGGGAGGACGAAAATGACCTAAATGTTCATCCAATGACACAAATGAACTTATTGGATGCACAAGATTGGTTAAAAACCCTAATTGGCCAAGAATAAGCTTAGGGAGGACGAAAATGACCTAAATGTTCGTCCAATGACACAAACACACCTATTGGATGCACAAGATTGCATAAAAACCCTAATTGGACAAGAATAAGACTAGGGAGGACGAAAATGACCTAAATGTTCATCCAATGACACAAATGAACTTTTTGGATGCACAAGATTGGTTAAAAACCCTAATTGGACAAGAATAAGCCTAGGGAGGACGAAAATGACCTAAATGTACGTCCAATGACACAAACACATCTATTGGATGCACAAGATTGCATAAAAACCCTAATTGGACAAGAATAAGACTAGGGAGGACGAAAATGACCTAAATGTTCATCCAATGACACAAATGAACTTATTGGATGCACAAGATTGGTTAAAAACCCTACGTGGACAAGAATAAGCCTAGGGAGGACGAAAATGACCTAAATGTTCGTCCAATGACACAAACACACCTATTGTATGCACAAGATTGCATAAAAACCCTAATTGGACAAGAATAAGACTAGGGAGGACGAAAATGACCTAAATGTTCCTCCAATGACACAAACACACCTATTGGATGCACAAGATTGCATAAAAACCCTAATTGGACAAGAATAAGACTAGGGAGGACGAAAATGACCTAAATGTTCCTCCAATGACAGAAACACACCTTTTGGATGCACAACATTGCATAAAAACCCTAATTCGACAAGAATAAGACTAGGGAGGACGAAAATGACCTCAATGTTCCTCCAATGACACAAACACACCTATTGGATGCACAAGATTGCATAAAAACCCTAATTGGACAAGAATAAGACTAGGGAGGACGAAAATGACCTAAATGTTCCTCCAATGACACAAACACACCTATTGGATGCACAAGATTGCATAAAAACCGTAATTCGACAAGAATAAGACTAGGGAGGACGAAAATTACCTAAATGTTCCTCCAATGACACAAACACACCTATTGGATGCACAAGATTGCATAAAAACCCTAATTGGACAAGAATAAGACTAGGGAGGACGAAAATGACCTAAATGTTCATCCAATGACACAAATAACCTTATTGGATGCACAAGATTGGTTAAAAACCCTAATTGGCCAAGAATAAGCCTAGGGAGGACGAAAATGACCTAAATGTTCGTCCAATGACACAAACACCCCTATTGGATGCACAAGATTGCATAAAAACCCTAATTGGACAAGAATAAGACTAGGGAGGACGAAAATGACCTAAGTGTTCCTCCAATGACAAAAACACACCTATTGGATGCACAAGATTGCATAAAAACCCTAATTCGACAAGAATAAGACTAGGGAGGACGAAAATGACCTAAATGTTCCTCCAATGACACAAACACACCTATTGGATGCACAAGATTGCATAAAAACCCTAATTGGACAAGAATAAGACTAGGGAGGACGTAAATGACCTAAATGTTCCACCATTGACACAAATGAACTTATTGGATGCACAAGGTTGGTTAAAAACCCTAATTGGACAAGAATAAGACTTGGGAGGACGAAAATGACCTAAATGTTCATCCAATGACACAAATGAACTTATTGGATGCACAAGATTGGTTAAAAACCCTAATTGGACAAGAATAAGCCTAGGGAGGACGAAAATGACCTAAATGTTCATCCAATGACACAAATGAACTTATTGGATGCACAAGATTGGTTAAAAACCCTAATTGGACAAGAGTAAGCCTAGGGAGGGCGAAAATGACCTAAATGTTCGTCGAATGACACAAACACACCTATTTGATGCACAAGATTGCATAAAAACCCTAATTGGACAAGAATAAGACTAGGGAGGACGAAAATGACCTAAATGTTCATCCAATGACACAAACACACATATTGGATGCACAAGATTGCTTAAAACCCTAATTGGACAAGAATAAGACTTGGGAGGATGAAAATTACCTAAATTTTCATCCAATGACACAAATGAACTTATTGGATGCACAAGATTGGTTAAAAACCCTAATTGGACAAGAATAAGCCTAGGGACGACGAAAATGACCTAAATGTTCATCCAATGACACAAATGAAGTTATTGGATGCACAAGATTGGTTAAAAACCCTAATTGGACAAGAATAAGCCTAGGGAGGACGAAAATGACCTAAATGTTCATCCAATGACACAAATGAACTTATTGGATGCACAAGATTGGTTAAAAACCCTAATTGGACAAGAATAAGCCTAGGGATGACGAAAATGACCTAAATGTTCATCCAATGACACAAATGAACTTATTGGATGCACAAGATTGGTTAAAATCCCTAATTGGACAAGAATAAGCCTAGGGAGGACGCAAATGACCTAAAGGTTCGTCCAATGACACAAACACACCTATTGGAAGCACAAGATTGCATAAAAACCCTAATTGGACAAGAATAAGACTAGGGAGGACGAAAATGACCTAAATGTTCCTCCAATGACACAAATGAACTTATTGGATGCACAAGATTGGTTAAAAACCCTAATTGGACAAGAATAAGCCTAGGGAGGACGAAAATGACCTAAATGTTCATCCAATGACACAAATGAACTTATTGGATGCACAAGATTGGTTAAAAACCCAAATTGGACAAGAATAAGCCTAGGGAGGGCGAAAATGACCTAAATGTTCGTCCAATGACAGAAACACACCTATTGGATGCACAAGATTGCATAAAAATCCTAATAGGACAAGAATAAGACTAGGGAGGACGAAAATGACCTAAATGTTCATCCAATGACACAAACACACATATTGGATGCACAAGATTGCTTGAAATGCTAATTGGACAAGAATAAGACTAGGGAGGACGAAAATGACCTAAATGTGCATCCAATGACACAAATGAACTTATTGGATGCACAAGATTGGTTAAAAACCCTAATTGGACAAGAATAAGCCTAGGGAGGACGAAAATGACCTAAATGTTCATCCAATGACACAAATGAACTTATTGGATGCACAAGATTGGTTAAAAACCCTAATTGGACAAGAATAAGCCTAGGGAGGACGAAAATAACCTAAATGTTAAATCAATGAGACAAATGAACTTATTGGATGCACAAGGTTGGTTAAAAACCCTAATTGGACAAGAATAAGCCTAGGGAGGACGAAAATGACCTAAATGTTCGTCCAATGACACAAACACACCTATTGGATGCACAAGATTGCATAAAAACCCTAATTGGACAAGAATAAGCCTAGGGAGGACGAAAATGACCTAAATGTTTATCCAATGATACAAATGAACTTATTGGATGCACAAGATTGGTTAAAAACCCTAATTGGACAAGAATAAGCCTAGGGAGGACGAAAATGACCTAAATGTTCATCCAATGACACAAATGAACTTATTGGATGCACAAGATTGGTTAAAAACCCTAATTGGACAAGAATAAGCCTAGGGAGGACGAAAATGACCTAAATGTTCATCCAATGACACAAATGAACTTATTGGATGCACAAGATTGGTTAAAAACCCTAATTGGACAAGAATAAGCCTAGGGAGGACGAAAATGACCTAAATGTTCATCCAATGACACAAATGAACTTATTGGATGCACAAGATTGGTTAAAAACCCTAATTGGACAAGAATAAGCCTAGGGACGACGAAAATGTCCTAAATGTTCGTCCAATGACACAAACACACCTATTGGATGCAAAAGATTGCATAAAAACGCTAATTGGACAAGAATAAGACTAGGGAGGACGAAAATGACTTAAATGTTCCTCCAATGACACAAACACCTATTGGATGCACAAGATTGGTTAAAAATCCTAATTGGACAAGAATAAGCCTAGGGAGGACGAAAGTGTCATAAATGTTCCTCCAATGACACAAATGAACTTATTGGTTGCACAAGATTGTCTAAAACCCCTAATTGGACAAGAATAAGCCTAGGGAGGACGAAAATGACCTAAATGTTCATCCAATGAGACATATGAACTAATTGGTTGCACAAGATTGGCTAAAACCCCTAATTGGACAAGAATAAGCCTAGGGAGGACGAAAATGACCTAAATGTTCATCCGATGACACAAATGAACTTATTGGATGCACAAGATTGGTTAAAAACCCTAATTGTACAAGAATAAGCCTAGGGAGGACGAAAATGACCTAAATGTTCATCCAATGACACAAATGAACTTATTGGATGCACAAGATTGGTTAAAAACCCTAATTGGACAAGAATAAGCCTAGGGAGGACGAAAATGACCTAAATGTTCATCCAATGACACAAATGTACTTATTGGATGCACAAGATTGCTTAAAAACCCTAATTGGACAAGAATAAGCCTAGGGAGGACGAAAATGACCTAAATGTTCATCCAATGACACAAATGAACTTATTGGATGCACAAGATTGGTTAAAAACTCTAATTGGACAAGAATAAGCCTAGGGTGGACGAAAATGACCTAAATGTTCATCCAATGACACAAATGAACTTATTGGATGCACAAGATTGGTAAAAAATCCTAATTCGACAAGAATAAGCCTAGGTAGGACGACAATGACTTAAATCTTAATCAAATGACACAAATTAACTTATTGGATGCACAAGATTGCTTAAAACCCTAATTGGACAAGAATAAGACTAGGGAGGACGAAAATGACCTAAATGTTCATCCAATGACACAAACACACCTATTGGATGCACAAGATTGGTTAAAAACCCTAATTGGACAACAATAAGCCTAGGGAGGATGAAAATGACCTAAATGTTCATCTAATGACACAAACACACCTATTGGATGCACAAGATTGGTTAAAAACCCTAATTGCACAAAAATAAGCATTGGGAGGACGAAAATGACATAAATTTTAATCAATGACACAAATGAACTTATTGGATGCACAAGATTGCTTAAAACCCTAATTGGACAAGAATAAGACTAGGGAGGACGAAAATGACCTAAATGTTCATCCAATGACACAAACACACCTATTGGATGCACAAGATTGGTTAAAAACCCTAATTGGACAAGAATAAGCCTAGGGAGGACGAAAATGACCTAAATGTTCATCCAATGACACAAATGAACTTATTGGATGCACAAGATTGCTTAAAAACCCTAATTGGACAAGAATAAGCCTAGGGAGGACGAAAATGACTTAAATGTTCATCCAATGACACAAATGAACTTATTGGGTGCACAAGATTGGTTAGAAACCCTAATTAGACAAGAATAAGCCTAGGGAGGACGAAAATGACCTAAATGTTCATCCAATGACACAAATACACCTATTGGATGCACAAGATTGGTTAGAAACCCTAATTGGACAAGAATAAGCCTAGGGAGGACGAAAATGACCTAAATGTTCATCTAATGACACAAACACACCTATTGGATGCACAAAATTGGTTAAAAACCCTAATTGGACAAGAATAAGCCTAGGGTGGACGAAAATGACCTAAATGTTTATCCAATGACACAAATGAACTTATTGGATGCACAAGATTGGTTAAAAACCCTAATTGGACAAGCATAAGCCTAGGGAGGACGAAAATGACCTAAATGTTCATCAAATGACACAAACACACCTATTGGATGCACAAGATTGGTTAAAAACCCTAATTGGACAAGAATAAGCCTAGGGAGGACGAAAATGACCTAAATGTTCATCCAATGACACAAATGAACTTATTGGATGCACAAGATTGGTTAAAAACCCTAATTGGAAAAGAATAAGCCTAGGGAAGAAGAAAATGACCTAAATGTTCATCCAATGACACAAACACACCTATTGGATGCACAAGATTGGTTAAAAACCCTAATTGGACAAGAATAAGCCTAGGGAGGACGAAAATGACCTAAATGTTCATCCAATGACACAAATGAACTTATTGGATGCACAAGATTGGTTAAAAACCCTAATTGGACAAGAATAAGCCTAGGGTGGACTAAAATGACCTAAATGTTAATCCAATGACACAAATGAACTTTCCGGATGCACAAGATTGGTTAAAAACCCTAATTGGACAAGAATAAGCCTAGGGAGGACGAAAATGACCTAAATGTTCATCCAATGACACAAACACACCTATTGGATGCACAAGATTGGTTAAAAACCCTAATTGGACAAGAATAAGCCTAGGGAGGACGAATATGACCTAAATGTTCATCCAATGACACAAATGAACTTATTGGATGCACAAGATTGGTTAAAAACCCTAATTGGACAAGAATAAGCCTAGGGAGGACGAAAATGACCTAAATGTTCATCCAATGACACATATGAACTTATTTGATGCACAAGATTGGTTAAAAACCCTAATTGGACAAGAATAAGCCTAGGGAGGACGAAAATGACCTAAATGTTCATCCAATGACACAAATGAACTTATTGGATGCACAAGATTGGTTAAAAACCCTAATTGGACAAGAATAAGCCTTCGGAGGACGAAAATGACATAAATGTTCATCCAATGACACAAACACACCTATTGGATGCACAAGATTGGTTAAAAACCCTAACTTGACAAGAATAAGCCTAGGGAGGACGAAAATGACTTAAATCTTAATCCAATGACACAAATGAACTTATTGGATGCACAAGATTGCTTAAAACCCTAATTGGACAAGAATAAGACTAGGGAGGACGAAAATGACCTAAATGTTCATCCAATGACACAAACACACCTATTGGATGCACAAGATTGGTTAGAAACCCTAATTGAACAAGAATAAACCTAGGGAGGACGGAAATGACCTAAATGTTCATCCAATGACACAAATGAACTTATTGGATGCACAAGATTGGTTAAAAACCCTAATTGGACAAGAATAAGCCTTGGGAGGACGAAAATGACATAAATGTTCATCCAATGACACAAATGAACTTATTGGAGGCACAAGATTGGTTAAAAACCCTAATTGGACAAGAATAAGCCTAGGGTGGACGAAAATGACCTAAATGTTTATCCAATGAAACAAATGAACTTATTGGATGCACAAGATTGGTTAAAAACCCTAATTGGACAAGAATAAACCTAGGGAGGACGAAAATGACCTAAATGTTCATCCAATGACACAAACACACCTATTGGATGCACAAGATTGGTTAAAAACCATAATTGGACAAGAATAAGCCTAGGGAGGACATAAATGACCTAAATGTTCATCCAATGACACAAATGAACTTATTGGATGCACAAGATTGCTTAAAAACCCTAATTAGACAAGAATAAGCCTAGGGAGGACGAAAATGACCTAAATGTTCATCCAATGGCACAAACACACCTATTGGATGCACAAGATTGGTTAGAAACCCTAATTGAACAAGAATAAGCCTAGGGAGGACGAAAATGCCTTAAATCTTAATCCAATGACACAAATGAACTTATTGGATGCACAAGATTGCTTAACACCCTAATTGGACAAGAATAAGACTAGGGAGGACGAAAATGACGTAAATGTTCATCCAATGACACAAACACACCTATTTGATGCACAAGATTGGTTAAAAACCCTAATTGGACAACAATAAGCCTAGGGAGGATGAAAATGACCTAAATGTTCATCTAATGACACAAACACACCTATTGGATGCACAAGATTGGTTAAAAACCCTAATTGCACAAAACTAAGCCTAGTGAGGACGAAAATAACCTAAATGTTCATCCAATGACACAAATGAACTTATTGGATGCACAAGATTGCTTAAAATCATAATTGGACAAGAATAAGACTGGGGAGGACGAAAATGACCTAAATGTTCATCCAATGACACAAACACACCTATTGGATGCACATGATTGGTTAGAAACCCTAATTGAACAAGAATAAGCCTAGGGAGGACGAAAATGACCTAAATGTTCATCCAATGAAACAAATGAACTTATTGGATTCACAAGATTGCTTAAAAACCCTAATTGGACAAGAATAAGCCTAGGGAGGACGTAAATGACCTAAATGTTCATCCAATGACACAAATGAACTTATTGGATGCAAAAGATTGGTTAAAAACCCTAATTGGACAAGAATAAGCCTAGGGAGGACGAAAATGACCTAAATGTTCATCCAATGACACAAAAACACCTATTGGATGCACAAGATTACATAAAAACCCTAATTGGACAAGAATAAGCCTATGGAGGACGAAAATGACCTAAATGTTCGTCCAATGACACAAATGAACTTATTGGATGCACAAGGTTGGTTAAAAACCCTAATTGGACAAGAATAAGACTAGGGATGACGAAAATGACCTAAATGTTCGTCTAATGACACAAATGAACTTATTGGATGCACAAGATTGGTTAAAAACCCTAATTGGACAAGAATAAGCATAGGGAGGACGAAAATGACCTAAATGTTCGTCCAATGACACAAACACACCTATTGGATGCACAAGATTGAATAAAAACCCTAATTGGACAAGAATAAGACTAGGGAGGACGAAAATGACCTAAATGTTCCTCTAATGACACAAACACACCTATTGGATGCACAAGATTGCATAAAATCCCTAACTGGACAAGAATAAGACTAGAGAGGACGAAAATGACCTAAATGTTCCTCCAATGACACAAATGAACTTATTGGATGCACAAGGTTGGCTAAAAACCCTAATTGGACAAGAATAAGCCTAGGGAGGACGAAAATGACCTAAATGTTCGTCCAATGACCCAAATGAACTTATTGGATGCACAAGATTGGTTAAAAACCCTAATTGGACAAGAATAAGCCTAGGGAGGACGAAAAAGACCTAAATGTTCCTCCAGTGACACAAATGATCTTATTGGATGCACAAGATTGGCTAAAAACCCTAATTGGACAAGAATAAGCCTAGGGAGGACGAAAATGACCTAAATGTTTATCCAATGACACAAATGAACTTATAGGATGCACAAGATTGGTTAAAAACCCTAATTGGAGAAGAATAACCCTAGGGAGGACGAAAATGACCTAAATGTTCATCCAATGACACAAATAAACTTATTGGATGCACATGATTGGTTAAAAACCCTAATTGGACAAGAATAAGCCTAGGGAGGACGAAAATGACCTAAATGTTCGTCTAATGACACAAATGAACTTATTGGATGCACAAGATTGTTTAAAATCCCTAATGGGACAAGAATAAGCCTAGGGAGGACGAAAATGACCTAAATGTTCTTCCAATGACACAAACACACCTATTGGATGCACAAGATTGAATAAAAACCCTAATTGGACAAGAATAAGCCTAGGGAGGACGAAAATGACCTAAATGTTCATCCAATGACACAAATGAACTTATAGGATGCACAAGATTGGTTAAAAACCCTAATTGGAGAAGAATAACCCTAGGGAGGACGAAAATGACCTAAATGTTCATCCAATGACACAAATAAACTTATTGGATGCACATGATTGGTTAAAAACCGTAATTGGACAAGAATAAGCCTAGGGAGGACGAAAATTACCTAAATGTTCGTCTAATGACACAAATGAACTTATTGGATGCACAAGATTGTTTAAAATCCCTAATGGGACAAGAATAAGCCTAGGGAGGACGAAAATGACCTAAATGTTCATCCAATGACACAAATGAACTTATTGGATGCAAAAGATTGGTTAAAAACCCTAATTGGACAAGAATAAGCCTAGGGACGACGAAAATGACCTAAATGTTCATCCAATGACACAAATGAACTTATTGGATGCAAAAGATTGGTTAAAAACCCTAATTGGACAAGAATAAGCCTAGGGTGGACGAAAAAGACCTAAATGTTCCTCCAATGACACAAATGATCTTATTGGATGCACAAGATTGGCTAAAAACCCTAATTGGACAAGAATAAGCCTAGGGAGGACGAAAATGACCTAAATGTTCATCCAATGACACAAATGAACTTATAGGATGCACAAGATTGGTTAAAAACCCTAATTGGAGAAGAATAACCCTAGGGAGGACGAAAATGACCTAAATGTTCTTCCAATGACACAAATAAACTTATTGGATGCACATGATTGGTTAAAAACCCTAATTGGACAAGAATAAGCCTAGGGAGGACGAAAATGACCTAAATGTTCGTCTAATGACACAAATGAACTTATTGGATGCACAAGATTGTTTAAAATCCCTAATGGGACAAGAATAAGCCTAGGGAGGACGAAAATGACCTAAATGTTCCTCCAATGACACAAACACACCTATTGGATGCACAAGATTGAATAAAAACCCTAATTGGACAAGAATAAGACTAGGGAGGACGAAAATGACCTAAATGTAACTCCAATGACACAAACGAACTTATTGGATGCACAAGATTGGTTAAAAACCCTAATTGGACAAGAATAAGCCTAGGGAGGACGAAAATGAACTAAATGTTCCTCCAATGACACAAATGAACTTATTGGATACACCAGATTGGCTAAAAACCCTAATTGGACAAGAATAAGCCTAGGGAGGACGAAAATGACCAAAATGTTCGTCTAATGACACAAATGAACTTATTGGATGCACAAGATTGTTTAAAATCCCTAATGGGACAAGAATAAGCCTAGGGAGGACGAAAATGACCTAAATGTTCTTCCAATGACACAAACACACCTATTGGATGCACAAGATTGAATAAAAACCCTAATTGGACAAGAATAAGACTAGGGAGGACGAAAATGACCTAAATGTTCCTCCAATGACACAAACACACCTATTGGATGCATAAGATTGCATAAAAACCCTAATTGGACAAGAATAAGACTAGGGAGGACGAAAATGACCTAAATGTTCATCCAATGACACAAATGAACTTTTTGGATGCACAAGATTGGTTAAAAACCCTAATTGGACAAGAATAAGCCTAGGGACGACGAAAATGACCTAAATGTTCATCCAATGACACAAATAAACTTATTGGATGCACAAGGTTGGTTAAAAACCCTAATTGGACAAGAATAAGACTTGGGATGACGAAAATGACCTAAATGTTCGTCTAATGACACAAATGAACTTATTGGATGCACAAGATTGGTTAAAAACCCTAATTGGACAAGAATAAGCATAGGGAGGACGAAAATGACCTAAATGATCGTCCAATGACACAAACACACCTATTGGATGCACAAGATTGAATAAAAACCCTAATTGGACAAGAATAAGACTAGGGAGGACGAAAATGACCTAAATGTTCCTCCAATGACACAAACACACCTATTGGATGCATAAGATTGCATAAAAACCCTAATTGGACAAGAATAAGACTAGGGAGGACGAAAATGACCTAAATGTTCATCCAATGACACAAATGAACTTTTTGGATGCACAAGATTGGTTAAAAACCCTAATTGGACAAGAATAAGCCTAGGGAGGACGAAAATGACCTAAATGTTCGTCCAATGACACAAACACACCTCTTGGATGCACAAGATTGCATAAAAACCCTAATTGGACAAGAATAAGACTAGGGAGGACGTAAATGACCTAAATGTTCCACCAATGACACAAATGAACTTATTGGATGCACAAGGTTGGTTAAAAACCCTAATTGGACAAGAATAAGCCTAGGGAGGACGAAAATGACCTAAATGTTGGTCCAATGACACAAACACACCTATTGGATGCACAAGATTGCATAAAAACCCTAATTGGACAAGAATAAGACTAGGGAGGACGAAAATGACCTAAATGTTCATCCAATGACACAAATGAACTTATTGGATGCACAAGATTGGTTAAAAACCCTAATTGGACAAGAATAAGCCTAGGGAGGACGAAAATGACCTAAATGTTCATCCAATGACACAAATGAACTTATTGGATGCACAAGATTGGTTGAAAACCCTAATAGGACAAGAATAAGCATTGGGAGGATGAAAATGACCTAAATGTTCATCCAATGACACAAATGAACTTATTGGATGCACAAGATTGGTTAAAAACCCTAATTGGACAAGAATAAGCCTAGGGAGGACCAAAATGACCTAAATGTTCGTCCAATGACACAAACACACCTATTGGATGCACAAGATTGCATAAAAACCCTAATTGGACAAGAATAAAACTAGGGAGGACGAAAATGACCTAAATGTTCCTACAATGACACAAACACACCTATTGGAGGAATAAGATTGCATAAAAACCCTAATTGGACAAGAATAAGACTAGGGAGGACGAAAATGACCTAAATGTTCATCCAATGACACAAATGAACTTATTGGATGCACAAGATTGGTTAAAAACCCTAATTGGACAAGAATAAGCCTAGGGAGGACGAAAATGACCTAAATGTTCATCCAATGACACAAATGAACTTATTGGATGCACAAGATTGGTTAAAAACCCTAATAGGACAAGAATAAGTCTAGGGAGGACGAAAATGACCTAATTGTTCATCCAATGACACAAATGAACTTATTGGATGCACAAGATTGGTTAAAAACCCTAATTGGACAAGAATAAGCCTAGGGAGGACGAAAATGACCTAAATGTTTGTCCAATGACACAAACACACCTATTGGATGCACAAGATTTCATAAAAACCCTAATTCGACAAGAATAAGACTAGGGAGGACGAAAATGACCTAAATGTTCCTCCAATGACACAAACACACCTATTGGATGCACAAGATTGCATAAAAACCCTAATTGGACAAGAATAAGACTAGGGAGGACGTAAATGACCTAAATGTTCCACCAATGACACAAATGAACTTATTGGATGCTCAAGGTTGGTTAAAAACCCTAATTGGATAAGAATAGGCCTAGGGAGAACGAAAATGACCTAAATGTTCATCCAATGACACAAATGAACTTATTGGATGCACAAGATTGGTTAAAAACCCTAATTGGACAAGAATAAGCCTAGGGAGGACGAAAATGACCTAAATGTTCATCCAATGACACAAATGAACTTATTGGATGCACAAGATTGGTTAAAAACCCTAATTGGACAAGAATAAGCCTAGGGAGGACGAAAATGACCTAAATGTTCATCCAATGACACAAATGAACTTATTGGATGCACAAGATTGGTTAAAAACCCTAATTGGACACGAATAAGCCTAGGGAGGACGAAAATGACCCAAATGTTCGTCCAATGACACAAACACACCTATTGGATGCACAAGATTGCATAAAAACCCTAATTGGACAAGAATAAGACTAGGGAGGACGAAAATGACCTAAATGTTCCTCCAATGACACAAACACACCTATTGGATGCACAAGATTGCATAAAAACCCTAATTAGACAATAATAAGACTAGGGAGGACGAAAATGACCTAAATGTTCATCCAATGACACAAATGAACTTATTGGATGCACAAGATTGGTTAAAAACCCTAATTGGACAAGAATAAGCCTAGGGAGGACGAAAATGACCTAAATGTTCATCCAATGACACAAATGAACTTATTGGATGCACAAGATTGGTTAAAAACCCTAATTGGAGAAGAAAAAGCCTAGGGAGGACGAAAATGACCTAAATGTTCATCCAATGACACAAATGAACTTATTGGATGCACAAGATTGGTTAAAAACCCTAATTGGACAAGAATAAGCCTAGGGAGGACGAAAATGACCTAAATGTTCCTCCAATGACACATACATTCCTATTGGATGCACAATATTGCATAAAAACCCTAATTGGACAAGAATAAGACTAGGGAGGACGAAAATGACCTAAATGTTCATCCAATGACACAAATGAACTTATTGGATGCACAAGATTGGTTAAAAACCCTAATTGGACAAGAATAAGCCTAGGGAGGACGAAAATGACCTAAATGTTCATCCAATGACACAAATGAACTTATTGGATGCACAAGATTGGTTAAAAACCCTAATTTGACAAGAATAAGCCTAGGGAGGACGAAAATGACCTAAATGTTCATCCAATGACACAAATGAACTTATTGGATGCACAAGATTGGTTAAAAACCCTAATTGGACAAGAATAAGCCTAGGGAGAACGAAAATGACCTAAATGTTCATCCAATGACACAAATGAACTTATTGGATGCACAAGATTGGTTAAAAACCCTAATTGGACAAGAATAAGCCTAGGGAGGACGAAAATGACCTAAATGTTCATCCAATGACACAAAAGAACTTCTTGGATGCACAAGATTAGTTAAAAACCCTAATTGGACAAGAATAAGCCTAGGGAGGACGAAAATGACCTAAATGTTCATCCAATGACACAAATGAACTCTTTGGATGCACAAGATTGGTTAAAAACCCTAATTGGACAAGAATAAGGCTAGAGAGGACGAAAATGACCTAAATGTTCATCCAATGACATAAATGAACTTATTGGATGCACAAGATTGGTTAAAAACCCTAATTGGACAAGAATAAGCCTAGGGAGAACGAAAATGACCTAAATGTTCATCCAATGACACAAATGAACTTATTGGATGCACAAGATTGGTTGAAAACCCTAATTGGACAAGACTAAGCCTAGGGAGGACGAAAATGACCTAAATGTTCATCCAATGACACAAATGAACTTATTGGATGCACAAGATTGGTTAAAAACCCTAATTGGACAAGAATAAGCCTAGGGAGGACGAAAATGACCTAAATGTTCATCCAATGACACAAATGAACTTATTGGATGCACAAGATTGGTTAAAAACCCTAATTGGACAAGAATAAGCCTAGGGAGGACGAAAATGACCTAAATGTTCGTGTAATGACACAAATGAACTTATTGGATGCACAAGATTGGTTAAAAACCCTAATTGGACAAGAATAAGCATAGGGAGGACGAAAATGACCTAAATGTTCGTCCAATGACACAAACACACCTATTGGATGCACAAGATTGAATAAAAACCCTAATTGGACAAGAATAAGACTAGGGAGGACGAAAATGACCTAAATGTTCCTCTAATGACACAAACACACCTATTGGATGCACAAGATTGCATAAAATCCCTAACTGGACAAGAATAAGACTAGAGAGGACGAAAATGACCTAAATGTTCCTCCAATGACACAAATGAACTTATTGGATGCACAAGGTTGGCTAAAAACCCTAATTGGACAAGAATAAGCCTAGGGAGGACGAAAATGACCTAAATGTTCGTCCAATGACCCAAATGAACTTATTGGATGCACAAGATTGGTTAAAAACCCTAATTGGACAAGAATAAGCCTAGGGAGGACGAAAAAGACCTAAATGTTCCTCCAGTGACACAAATGATCTTATTGGATGCACAAGATTGGCTAAAAACCCTAATTGGACAAGAATAAGCCTAGGGAGGACGAAAATGACCTAAATGTTTATCCAATGACACAAATGAACTTATAGGATGCACAAGATTGGTTAAAAACCCTAATTGGAGAAGAATAACCCTAGGGAGGACGAAAATGACCTAAATGTTCATCCAATGACACAAATAAACTTATTGGATGCACATGATTGGTTAAAAACCCTAATTGGACAAGAATAAGCCTAGGGAGGACGAAAATGACCTAAATGTTCGTCTAATGACACAAATGAACTTATTGGATGCACAAGATTGTTTAAAATCCCTAATGGGACAAGAATAAGCCTAGGGAGGACGAAAATGACCTAAATGTTCTTCCAATGACACAAACACACCTATTGGATGCACAAGATTGAATAAAAACCCTAATTGGACAAGAATAAGACTAGGGAGGACGAAAATGACCTAAATGTTACTCCAATGACACAAACGAACTTATTGGATGCAAAAGATTGGTTAAAAACCTTAATTGGACAAGAATAAGCCTAGGGAGGACGAAAATGAACTAAATGTTCCTCCAATGACACAAATGAACTTATTGGATACACCAGATTGGCTAAAAACCCTAATTGGACAAGAATAAGCCTAGGGAGGACGAAAATGACCAAAATGTTCATCCAATGACACAAATGAACTTATTGGATGCACAAGGTTGGTTAAAAACCCAAATTGGACAAGAATAAGACTTGGGATGACGAAAATGACCTAAATGTTCGTCTAATGACACAAATGAACTTATTGGATGCACAAGATTGGTTAAAAACCCTAATTGGACAAGAATAAGCATAGGGAGGACGAAAATGACCTAAATGTTCGTCCAATGACACAAACACACCTATTGGATGCACAAGATTGAATAAAAACCCTAATTGGACAAGAATAAGACTAGGGAGGACGAAAATTACCTAAATGTTCCTCCAATGACACAAACACACCTATTGGATGCACAAGATTGCATAAAAACCCTAATTGGACAAGAATAAGACTAGGGAGGACGAAAATGACCTAAATGTTCATCCAATGACACAAATGAACTTTTTGGAAGCACAAGATTGGTTAAAAACCCTAATTGGACAAGAATAAGCCTAGGGACGACGAAAATGACCTAAATGTTCATCCAATGACACAAACACACCTATTGGATGCACAAGATTGGTTAAAAACGCTAATTGGACAAGAATAAGCCTAGGGAGGACGAAAATGACCTAAATGTTCATCCAATGACACAAATGAACTTATTGGATGCAAAAGATTGGTTAAAAACCCTAATTGGACAAGAATAAGCCTAGGGACGACGAAAATGACCTAAGTGTTCATCCAATGACACAAATGAACTTATTGGATGCACAAGATTGGTTAACAACCGTAATTGGACAAGAATAAGCCTAGGGAGGACGAAAATGACCTAAATGTTCATCCAATGACACAAATGAACTTATTGGATGCAAAAGATTGGTTAAAAACCCTAATTGGACAAGAATAAGCCTAGGGAGGACGAAAATGACCTAAATGTTCATCCAATGACACAAATGAACTTATTGGATGCACAAGATTGGTTAAAAACCCTAATTGGACAAGAATAAGCCTAGGGAGGACGAAAATGACCTAAATGTTCATCCAATGACACAAATGAACTTATAGGATGCACAAGATTGGTTAAAAACCCTAATTCGACAAGAATAAGCCTAGGGAGGACGAAAATGACCTAAATGTTCATCCAATGACACAAATGAACTTATTGGATGCACAAGATTGGTTAAAAACCCTAATTAGACAAGAATAAGCCTAGGGAGGACGAAAATGACCTAAATGTTCATCCAATGACACAAATGAACATATTGGATGCACAAGATTGGTTAAAAACCCTAACTGGACAAGAATAAGCCTAGGGAGTTCGAAAATGACCTAAATGTTCGTCCAATGACACAAACACACCAATTGGATGCACAAGATTGCATAAAAACCCTAATTGGACAAGAATAAGACTAGGGAGGACGAAAATGACCTAAATGTTCATCCAATGACACAAATGAACTTTTTAGATGCACAAGATTGGTTAAAAACCCTAATTGGACAAGAATAAGCATAGGGAGGACGAAAATGACCTAAATGTTCATCCAATGACACAAACCCACATATTGGATGCACAAGATTGCTTAAAACCCTAATTGGACAAGAATAAGACTAGGGAGGACGAAAATGACCTAAATGTTCCTCCAATGACACAAACACACCTACTGGATGCACAAGATTGCATAAAAACCATAATTGGACAAGAATAAGACTAGGGATGACGAAAATGACCTAAATGTTCATCCAATGACACAAATGAACTTATTGGATGCACAAGATTGGTTAAAAACCCTAATTGGACAAGAATAAGCCTAGGGAGGACGAAAATGACCTAAATGTTCATCCAATGACACAAATGAACTTATTGGATGCACAAGATTGGTTAAAAACCCTAATTGGACAAGAATAAGCCTAGGGAGGACGAAAATGACCTAAATGTTCATCCAATGACACAAATGAACTTATTGGATGCACAAGATTGGTTAAAAACCCTAATTGGACACGAATAAGCCTAGGGAGGACGAAAATGACCCAAATGTTCGTCCAATGACACAAACACACCTATTGGATGCACAAGATTGCATAAAAACCCTAATTGGACAAGAATAAGACTAGGGAGGACGAAAATGACCTAAATGTTCCTCCAATGACACAAACACACCTATTGGATGCACAAGATTGCATAAAAACCTAATTCGACAAGAATAAGACTAAGGACGACGAAAATTACCTAAATGTTCATCCAATGACACAAATGAACTTATTGGATGCACAAGATTGGTTAAAAACCCTAATTGGACAAGAATAAGCCTAGGGAGGACGAAAATGACCTAAATGTTCGTCCAATGACACAAACACACCTATTGGATGCACAAGATTGCATAAAAACCCTAATTGGACAAGAATAAGACTAGGGAGGACGAAAATGACCTAAATGTTCCTCCAATGACACAAATGAACCTATTGGATGCACAAGATTGGATAAAAACCCTAATTGGACAAGAATAAGCCTAGGGAGGACGAAAATGACCTAAATGTTCATCCAATGACACAAATGAACTTATTGGATGCACAAGATTGGTTAAAAACCCTAATTGGACAAAAATAAGCCTTGGGAGGATGAAAATGACCTAAATGTTCATCCAATGACACAAACACACCTATTGGATGCACAAGATTGTTTAAAAACCCTAATTGGACAAGTATAACCCTAAGGAGGACGAAAATCACCTAAATGTACATCCAATGACACAAAAGAACTTATTGGATGCACAAGATTGTTTAAAAACCCTAATTGGACAAGAATAAGCCTAGGGAACACGAAAATGACCTAAATGTTAATCCAATGACACAAATGAACTTATTGGATGCACTAGATTGGTTAAAAACCCTAATTGGACAAGAATAAGCCTAAGGAGGACGAAAATGACCTAAATGTTAATCCAATGACACAAACACAGCTATAGGATGCACAATATTGGTTAAAAACCCTAATTGGGCAAGAATAAGCCTAGTGTGGACGGAAATGACCTAAATGTTCATCCAATGACACAAATGAACTTATTGGATGCACAAGATTGGTTAAAAACCCTAATTGGACAAGAATAAGCCTAGGGAGGACGAAAATGACCTAAATGTTCATCCAATGACACAAATGAACTTATTGGATGCACAAGATTGGTTAAAAACCCTAATTGGACAAAAATAAGCCTAGGGAGGACGAAAATGACCTAAAAGTTCGTCCAATGACACAAACACACCTATTGGATGCACAAGATTGCATAAAAACCCTAATTGGACAAGAATAAGACTAGGGAGGACGAAAATGACCTAAATGTTCCTCCAATGACACAAATGAACTTATTGGAAGCACAAGGTTGGTTAAAAACCCTAATTGGACAAGAATAAGCCTAGGGAGGACGAAAATGACCTAAATGTTCAACCAATGACACAATTGAACTTATTGGATGAACATGATTGGTTAAAAACCCTAATTGGACAAGAATAAGCCTAGGGAGGACGAAAATGACCTAAATGTTCGTCCAATGACACAAACACACCTATTGGATGCACAAGATTGCATAAAAACCCTAATTGGACAAGAATAAGACTAGGGAGGACGAAAATGACCTAAATGTTCCTCCAATGACACAAACACACCTATTGGATGCACAGGATTGCATAAAAACCCTAATTGGACAAGAATAAGCCTAGGGTGGACGAAAATGACCTAAATGTTCGTCCAATGACACAAACACACCTATAGGATGCACAAGATTGGTTAAAAACCCTAATTGGACAAGAACAAGCCTAGGGAGGACGAAAATAACCTAAATGTTCATCCAATGACACAAACACACATATTGGATGCACAAGATTGCTTAAAACCCTAATTGGACAAGAATAAGACTAGGGATGACGAAAATGACCTAAATGTTCAACCAATGACACAAATGAACTTATTGGATGAACAAGATTGGTTAAAAACCCTAATTGGACAAGAATAAGCCTAGGGAGGGCCAAAATGACCTAAATGTTCGTCCAATGACACAAACACACCTATTGGACGCACAAGATTGCATAAAAACCTTAATTGGACAAGAATAAAACTAGGGAGGACGAAAATGACCTAAATGTTCCTACAATGACACAAACACACCTATTGGATGCATAAGATTGCATAAAAACCCTAATTGGACAAGAATAAGACTAGGGAGAACTAAAATGACCTAAATGTTCATCCAATGACACAAATGAACTTATTGGATGCACAAGATTGGTTAAAAACCCTAATTGGACAAGAATAAGCCTAGGGAGGACGAAAATGACCTAAATGTTCATCCAATGACACAAACACACCTATTGGATGCACAAGATTGTATAAAAACCCTAATTCGACAAGAATAAGACTAGGGAGGACGAAAATGACCTAAATGTTCCTCCAATGACACAAACACACCTATTGGATGCATAAGATTGCATAAAAACCCTAATTGGACAAGAATAAGACTAGGGAGGACGAAAATGACCTAAATGTTCATCCAATGACACAAATGAACTTTTTGGATGCACAAGATTGGTTAAAAACCCTAATTGGACAAGAATAAGCCTAGGGACGACGAAAATGACCTAAATGTTCATCCAATGACACAAACACACCTATTGGATGCACAAGATTGGTTAAAAACGCTAATTGGACAAGAATAAGCTTAGGGAGGACGAAAATGACCTAAATGTTCATCCAATGACACAAATGAACTTATTGGATGCAAAAGATTGGTTAAAAACCCTAATTGGACAAGAATAAGCCTAGGGACGACGAAAATGACCTAAATGTTCATCCAATGACACAAATGAACTTATTGGATGCAAAAGATTGGTTAAAAACCCTAA
>JBBPBR010000354.1:472213-502108 GCA_037974775.1 Cicer pinnatifidum
AAGAATATGACTTGGGATGACGAAAATGACCTAAATGTTCGTCTAATGACACAAATGAACTTATTGGATGCACAAGATTGGTTAAAAACCCTAATTGGACAAGAATAAGCCTAGGGAGGACGAAAATGACCTAAATGTTCATCCAATGACACAAAAACACCTATTGGATGCACAAGATTACATAAAAACCCTAATTGGACAAGAATAAGCCTATGGAGGACGAAAATGACCTAAATGTTACTCCAATGACACAAACGAACTTATTGGATGCACAAGATTGGTTAAAAACCCTAATTGGACAAGAATAAGACTAGAGAGGACGAAAATGACCTAAATGTTCCTCCAATGACCCAAATGAACTTATTGGATGCACAAGATTGGTTAAAAACCCTAATTGGACAAGAATAAGCCTAGGGAGGACGAAAAAGACCTAAATGTTCCTCCAATGACACAAATGATCTTATTGGATGCACAAGATTAGCTAAAAACCCTAATTGGACAAGAATAAGCCTAGGGAGGACGAAAATGACCTAAATGTTCATCCAATGACACAAATGAACTTATAGGATGCACAAGATTGGTTAAAAACCCTAATTGGAGAAGAATAACCCTAGGGAGGACGAAAATGACCTAAATGTTCATCCAATGACACAAATAAACTTATTGGATGCACATGATTGGTTAAAAACCCTAATTGGACAAGAATAAGCCTAGGGAGCACGAAAATGACCTAAATGTTCGTCTAATGACACAAATGAACTTATTGGATGCAAAAGATTGGTTAAAAACCCTAATTGGACAAGAATAAGCCTAGGGAGGACGAAAATGACCTAAATGTTCATCCAATGACACAAAAACACCTATTGGATGCACAAGATTACATAAAAACCCTAATTGGACAAGAATAAGCCTATGGAGGACGAAAATGACCTAAATGTTCGTCCAATGACACAAATGAACTTATTGGATGCACAAGGTTGGTTAAAAACCCTAATTGGACAAGAATAAGACTTGGGATGACGAAAATGACCTAAATGTTCGTCTAATGACACAAATGAACTTATTGGATGCACAAGATTGGTTAAAAACCCTAATTGGACAAGAATAAGCATAGGGATGACGAAAATGACCTAAATGTTCGTCCAATGACGCAAACACACCTATTGGATGCACAAGATTGAATAAAAACCCTAATTGGACAAGAATAAGACTAGGGAGGACGAAAATGACCTAAATGTTCCTCTAATGACACAAACACACCTATTGGATGCACAAGATTGCATAAAAACCCTAACTGGACAAGAATAAGACTAGAGAGGACGAAAATGACCTAAATGTTCCTCCAATGACACAAATGAACTTATTGGATGCACAAGGTTGGCTAAAAACCCTAATTGGACAAGAATAAGACTAGAGAGGACGAAAATGACCTAAATGTTCCTCCAATGACCCAAATGAACTTATTGGATGCACAAGATTGGTTAAAAACCCTAATTGGACAAGAATAAGCCTAGGGAGGACGAAAAAGACCTAAATGTTCCTCCAATGACACAAATGATCTTATTGGATGCACAAGATTAGCTAAAAACCCTAATTGGACAAGAATAAGCCTAGGGAGGACGAAAATGACCTAAATGTTCATCCAATGACACAAATGAACTTATAGGATGCACAAGATTGGTTAAAAACCCTAATTGGAGAAGAATAACCCTAGGGAGGACGAAAATGACCTAAATGTTCATCCAATGACACAAATAAACTTATTGGATGCACATGATTGGTTAAAAACCGTAATTGGACAAGAATAAGCCTAGGGAGGACGAAAATTACCTAAATGTTCGTCTAATGACACAAATGAACTTATTGGATGCACAAGATTGTTTAAAATCCCTAATGGGACAAGAATAAGCCTAGGGAGGACGAAAATGACCTAAATGTTCATCCAATGACACAAATGAACTTATTGGATGCAAAAGATTGGTTAAAAACCCTAATTGGACAAGAATAAGCCTAGGGACGACGAAAATGACCTAAATGTTCATCCAATGACACAAATGAACTTATTGGATGCAAAAGATTGGTTAAAAACCATAATTGGACAAGAATAAGCCTAGGGAGGACGAAAATGACCTAAATGTTCATCCAATGACACAAAAACACCTATTGGATGCACAAGATTACATAAAAACCCTAATTGGACAAGAATAAGCCTAGGGAGGACGAAAATGACCTAAATGTTCGTCCAATGACACAAATGAACTTATTGGATGCACAAGATTGGTTAAAAACCCTAATTGGACAAGAATAAGCCTAGGGAGGACGAAAAAGACCTAAATGTTCCTCCAGTGACACAAATGATCTTATTGGATGCACAAGATTGGCTAAAAACCCTAATTGGACAAGAATAAGCCTAGGGAGGACGAAAATGACCTAAATGTTTATCCAATGACACAAATGAACTTATAGGATGCACAAGATTGGTTAAAAACCCTAATTGGAGAAGAATAACCCTAGGGAGGACGAAAATGACCTAAATGTTCATCCAATGACACAAATAAACTTATTGGATGCACATGATTGGTTAAAAACCCTAATTGGACAAGAATAAGCCTAGGGAGGACGAAAATGACCTAAATGTTCGTCTAATGACACAAATGAACTTATTGGATGCACAAGATTGTTTAAAATCCCTAATGGGACAAGAATAAGCCTAGGGAGGACGAAAATGACCTAAATGTTCTTCCAATGACACAAACACACCTATTGGATGCACAAGATTGAATAAAAACCCTAATTGGACAAGAATAAGCCTAGGGAGGACGAAAATGACCTAAATGTTCATCCAATGACACAAATGAACTTATAGGATGCACAAGATTGGTTAAAAACCCTAATTGGAGAAGAATAACCCTAGGGAGGACGAAAATGACCTAAATGTTCATCCAATGACACAAATAAACTTATTGGATGCACATGATTGGTTAAAAACCCTAATTGGACAAGAATAAGCCTAGGGAGGACGAAAATGACCTAAATGTTCGTCCAATGACCCAAATGAACTTATTGGATGCACAAGATTGGTTAAAAACCCTAATTGGACAAGAATAAGCCTAGGGAGGACGAAAAAGACCTAAACGTTCCTCCAATGACACAAATGATCTTATTGGATGCACAAGATTGGCTAAAAATCCTAATTGGACAAGAATAAGCCTAGGGAGGACGAAAATGACCTAAATGTTCATCCAATGACACAAATGAACTTATAGGATGCACAAGATTGGTTAAAAACCCTAATTGGAGAAGAATAACCCTAGGGAGGACGAAAATGACCTAAATGTTCATCCAATGACACAAATAAACTTATTGGATGCACATGATTGGTTAATAACCGTAATTGGACAAGAATAAGCCTAGGGAGGACGAAAATGACCTAAATGTTCGTCTAATGACACAAATGAACTTATTGGATGCACAAGATTGTTTAAAATCCCTAATGGGACAAGAATAAGCCTAGGGAGGACGAAAATGACCTAAATGTTCTTCCAACGACACAAACACACCTATTGGATGCACAAGATTGAATAAAAACCCTAATTGGACAAGAATAAGACTAGGGAGGACGAAAATGACCTAAATGTTACTCCAATGACACAAACGAACTTATTGGATGCACAAGATTGGTTAAAAACCCTAATTGGACAAGAATAAGCCTAGGGAGGACGAAAAAGACCTAAATGTTCCTCCAATGACACAAATGATCTTATTGGATGCACAAGATTGGCTAAAAACCCTAATTGGACAAGAATAAGCCTAGGGAGGACGAAAATGACCTAAATGTTCATCCAATGACACAAATGAACTTATAGGATGCACAAGATTGGTTAAAAACCCTAATTGGAGAAGAATAACCCTAGGGAGGACGAAAATGACCTAAATGTTCATCCAATGACACAAATAAACTTATTGGATGCACAAGATTGGTTAAAAACCCTAATTGGACAAGAATAAGCCTAGGGAGGACGAAAATGACCTAAATGTTCGTCTAATGACACAAATGAACTTATTGGATGCACAAGATTGTTTAAAATCCCTAATGGGACAAGAATAAGCCTAGGGAGGACGAAAATGACCTAAATGTTCTTCCAATGACACAAACACACCTATTGGATGCACAAGATTGAATAAAAACCCTAATTGGACAAGAATAAGACTAGGGAGGACGAAAATGACCTAAATGTTACTCCAATGACACAAACGAACTTATTGGATGCACAAGATTGGTTAAAAACCCAAATTGGACAAGAATAAGACTAGGGAGGACGAAAATGACCTAAATGTTCATCCAATGACACAAATAAACTTATTGGATGCACATGATTGGTTAAAAACCCTAATTGGACAAGAATAAGCCTAGGGAGGACGAAAATGACCTAAATGTTCGTCTAATGACACAAATGAACTTATTGGATGCACAAGATTGTTTAAAATCCCTAATGGGACAAGAATAAGCCTAGGGAGGACGAAAATGACCAAAATGTTCTTCCAATGACACAAACACACCTATTGGATGCACAAGATTGAATAAAAACCCTAATTGGACAAGAATAAGCCTAGGGACGACGAAAATGACCTAAATGTTCATCCAATGACACAAACACACCTATTGGATGCACAACATTGGTTAAAAACGCTAATTGGACAAGAATAAGCCTAGGGAGGACGAAAATGACCTAAATGTTCATCCAATGACACAAATGAACTTATTGGATGCAAAAGATTGGTTAAAAACCCTAATTGGACAAGAATAAGCCTACAGACGACGAAAATGACCTAAATGTTCATCCAATGACACAAATGAACTTATTGGATGCAAAAGATTGGTTAAAAACCCTAATTGGACAAGAATAAGCCTAGGGAGGACGAAAATGACCTAAATGTTCATCCAATGACACAAAAACACCTATTGGATGCACAAGATTACATAAAAACCCTAATTGGACAAGAATAAGCCTATGGAGGACGAAAATGACCTAAATGTTCGTCCAATGACACAAATGAACTTATTGGATGCACAAGGTTGGTTAAAAACCCTAATTGGACAAGAATAAGACTTGGGATGACGAAAATGACCTAAATGTTCGTCTAATGACACAAATGAACTTATTGGATGCACAAGATTGGTTAAAAACCCTAATTGGACAAGAATAAGCCTAGGGACGACGAAAATGACCTAAATGTTCATCCAATGACACAAAAACGCCTATTGGATGCACAAGATTACATAAAAACCCTAATTGGACAAGAATAAGCCTAGGGAGGACGAAAATGACCTAAATGTTCGTCCAATGACACAAATGAACTTATTGGATGCACAAGGTTGGTTAAAAACCCTAATTGGACAAGAATAAGACTTGGGATGACGAAAATGACCTAAATGTTCGTCTAATGACACAAATGAACTTATTGGATGCACAAGATTGGTTAAAAACCCTAATTGGACAAGAATAAGCATAGGGAGGACGAAAATGACCTAAATGTTCGTCCAATGACACAAACACACCTATTGGATGCACAAGATTGAATAAAAACCCTAATTCGACAAGAATAAGACTAGGGAGGACGAAAATGACATAAATGTTCCTCTAATGACACAAACACACCTATTGGATGCACAAGATTGCATAAAAACCCTAACTGGACAAGAATAAGACTAGAGAGGACGAAAATGACCTAAATGTTCCTCCAATGACACAAATGAACTTATTGGATGCACAAGGTTGGCTAAAAACCCTAATTGGACAAGAATAAGCCTAGGGAGGACGAAAATGACCTAAATGTTCGTCCAATGACCCAAATGAACTTATTGGATGCACAAGATTGGTTAAAAACCCTAATTGGACAAGAATAAGCCTAGGGTGGACGAAAAAGACCTAAATGTTCCTCCAATGACACAAATGATCTTATTGGATGCACAAGATTGGCTAAAAACCCTAATTGGACAAGAATAAGCCTAGGGAGGACGAAAATGACCTAAATGTTCATCCAATGACACAAATGAACTTATAGGATGCACAAGATTGGTTAAAAACCCTAATTGGAGAAGAATAACCCTAGGGAGGACGAAAATGACCTAAATGTTCATCCAATGACACAAATAAACTTATTGGATGCACATGATTGGTTAAAAACCCTAATTGGACAAGAATAAGCCTAGGGAGGACGAAAATGACCTAAATGTTCGTCTAATGACACAAATGAACTTATTGGATGCACAAGATTGTTTAAAAACCCTAATGGGACAAGAATAAGCCTAGGGAGGACGAAAATGACCTAAATGTTCTTCCAATGACACAAACACACCTATTGGATGCACAAGATTGAATAAAAACCCTAATTGGACAAGAATAAGACTAGGAAGGACGAAAATGACCTAAATGTTACTCCAATGACACAAACGAACTTATTGGATGCACAAGATTAGTTAAAAACCCTAATTGGACAAGAATAAGCCTAGGGAGGACGAAAATGACCTAAATGTTCATCCAATGACACAAATGAACTTATTGGATGCACAAGATTGGTTAAAAACCTTATTTGGACAAGAATAAGCCTAGGGAGGACGAAAATGACCTAAATGTTCATCCAATGACACAAATGAACTTATTGGATGCACAAGATTGCTTAAAAACCCTAATTGGACAAGAATAAGCCTAGGGAGGACGAAAATGACCTAAATGTTCATCCAATGACACAAATACACCTATTGGAAGCACAAGATTGGTTATAAACCCTAATTGGACAAGAATAAGCCTAGGGAGGACGAAAATGACCTAAATGTTCATCCAATGACACAAATGAACTTATTGGATGCACAAGATTGGTTAAAAACCCTAATTGGACAAGAATAAGCCTAGGGAGGACGAAAATGACCTAAATGTTCATCCAATGACACAAATGAACTTATTGGATGCACAAGATTGGTTAAAAACCCTAATTGGACAAGAATAAGCATAGGGAGGACGAAAATGACCTAAATGTTCATCCAATGACACAAACCCACATATTGGATGCACAAGATTGGTTAAAACCCTAATTGGACAAGAATAAGACTATGGAGGACGAAAAAGACCTAAATGTTCCTCCAATGACACAAACACACCTATTGGATGCACAAGATTGCATAAAAACCCTAATTGGACAAGAATAAGACTAGGGAGGACGAAAATGACCTAAATGTTCATCCAATGACACAAATGAACTTATTGGATGCACAAGATTGGTTAAAAACCCTAATTGGACAAGAATAAGCATAGGGAGGACGAAAATGACCTAAACGTTCATCCAATGACACAAACCCTCATATTGGATGCACAAGATTGCTTAAAACCCTAATTGGACAAGAATAAGGCTAGGGAGGACGAAAATGACCTAAACGTTCATCCAATGACACAAACCCTCATATTGGATGCACAAGATTGCTTAAAACCCTAATCGGACAAGAATAAGCCTAGGGAGGACGAAAATGACCTAAATGTTCTTCCAATGACACAAACACACCTATTGGATGCACAAGATTGGTTAAAAACCCTAATCGGACAAGAATAAGCCTATGGAGGACGAAAATGACCTAAATGTTCGTCCCATGACACAAACACACCTATTGGATGCACAAGATTGCATAAAAACCCTAATTGGACAAGAATAAGACTAGGGAGGACGAAACTGACCTAAATGTTCCTCCAATGACACAAACACACCTATTGGATGCACAAGATTGCATAAAAACCCTAATTGGACAAGAATAAGACTAGGGAGGACGAAAATGACCTAAATGTTCATCCAATGACACAAATGAACTTATTGGATGCACAAGATTGGTTAAAAACCCTAATTGGGCAAGAATAAGCCTATGGAGTACGAAAATGACCTAAATGTTCCACCAATGACACAAACACACCTATTGGATGCACAAGATTGCATAAAAACCCTAATTGGACAAGAATAAGCCTAGGGAGGACGAAAATGACCTAAATGTTCCTCCAATGACACAAACACACCTATTGGATGCACAAGATTGCATAAAATCCCTAATTGGACAAGAATAAGACTAGGGAGGACGAAAATGACCTAAATGTTCATCCAATGACACAAATGAACTTATTGAATGCACAAGATTGGTTAAAAATCTTAAACGGACAAGAATAAGCCTAGGGAGGACGAAAATGACCTAAATGTTCGTCCAATGACACAAACACACCTATTGGATGCACAAGATTGCATAAAAACCCTAATTGGACAAGAATAAGACTAGGGAGGACGAAAATGACCTAAATGTTCATCCAATGACACAAATGAACTTATTGGATGCACAAGATTGGTTAAAAACCCTAATGGGACAAGAACAAGCATAGGGAGGACGAAAATGACCTAAACGTTCATCCAATGACACAAACCCACATATTGGATGCACAAGATTGCTTAAAACCCTAATTGGACAAGAATAAGACTAGGGAGGACGAAAATGACCTAAATGTTCATCCAATGACACAAATGAACTTATTGAATGCACAAGATTGTTTAAAAACCCTAAACGGACAAGAATAAGCCTAGGGAGGACGAAAATGACCTAAATGTTCGTCCAATGACACAAACACACCTATTGGATGCACAAGATTGCATAAAAACCCTAATTGGACAAGAATAAGACTAGGGAGGACGAAAATGACCTAAATGTTCATCCAATGACACAAATGAACTTATTGGATGCACAACGTTGGTTAAAAACCCTAATTGGACAAGAATAAGCCTAGGGAGGACGAAAATGACCTAAATGTTCGTCCAATGACACAAACACACCTATTGGATGCACAAGATTGCATAAAAACCCTAATTGGACAAGAATAAGACTAGGGAGGACGAAATTGACCTAAATGTTCCTCCAATGACACAAACACACCTATTGGATGCACAAGATTGCATAAAAACCCTAATTCGACAAGAATAAGACTAGGGAGGACTTAAATGACCTAAATGTTCCACCAATGACACAAATGAACTTATTGGATACACAAGGTTGGTTAAAAACCCTAATTGGACCAGAATAAGCCTAGGGAGGACGAAATTGACCTAAATGTTCAACCAATGACACAAATGAACTTATTGGATGCACAAGGTTGGTTAAAAACCCTAATTGGACAAGAATAAGCCTAGGGAGGACGAAAATGACCTAAATGTTCGTCCAATGACACAAACACACCTATTGGATGCACAAGATTGCATAAAAACCCTAATTGGACAAGAATAAGACTAGGGAGGACGAAACTGACCTAAATGTTCCTCCAATGACACAAACACACCTATTGGATGCACAAGATTGCATAAAAACCCTAATTGGACAAGAATAAGACTAGGGAGGACGAAAATTACCTAAATGTTCATCCAATGACACAAATGAACTTATTGGATCCACAAGATTGGTTAAAAACCCTAATTGGACAAGAATAAGCCTAGGAAGGACGAAAATGACCTAAATGTTCGTCCAATGACACAAACACACCTATTGGATGCACAAGATTGCATAAAAACCCTAATTGGACAAGAATAAGACTAGGGAGGACGAAAATGACCTAAATGTTCATCCAATGACACAAATGAACTTATTGGATGCACAAGATTGGTTAAAAACCCTAATTGGACAAGAATAAGCATAGGGAGGACGAAAATGACCTAAACGTTCATCCAATGACACAAACCCACATATTGGATGCACAAGATTGCTTAAAACCCTAATTGGAAAAGAATAAGACTAGGGAGGACGAAAATGACCTAAATGTTCATCCAATGACACAAATGAACTTATTGAATGCACAAGATTGGTTAAAAACCCTAATCGGACAAGAATAAGCCTAGGGAGGATGAAAATGGCCTAAATGTTCTTCCAATGACACAAACACACCTATTGGATGCACAAGATTGCATAAAAACCCTAATTGGACAAGAATAAGACTAGGGAGGACGAAAATGACCTAAATGTTCATCCAATGACACAAATGAACTTATTGGATGCACAAGATTGGTTAAAAACCCTAATCGGAAAAGAATAAGCCTAGGGAGGACGAAAATGACCTAAATGTTCGTCCAATGACACAAACACACCTATTGGATGCACAAGATTGCATAAAAACCCTAATTGGACAAGAATAAGACTAGGGAGGACGAAAATGACCTAAATGTTCCTCCAATGACACAAACACACCTATTGGATGCACAAGATTGGTTAAAAACCATAATTGGACAAGAATAAGCCTAGGGAGGACGAAAATGACCTAAATGTTCCTCCAATGACACAAACACACCTATTGGATGCACAAGATTGGTTAAAAACCATCATTGGAAAAGAATAAGCCTAGGGAGGACGAAAATGACCTAAATGTTCATCCAATGACACAAATGAACTTATTCGATGCACAAGATTGGTTAAAAACTCTAATTGGACAAGAATAAGCCTAGGGAGGATGAAAATGACCTAAATGTTCAACCAATGACACAAATGAACTTATTGGATGCACAAGGTTGGTTAAAAACCTTAATTGGACAAGAATAAGCCTAGGGAGGACGAAAATGACCTAAATGTTCGTCCAATGACACAAACACACCTATTGGATGCACAAGATTGCATAAAAACCCTAATTGGACAAGAATAAGACTAGGGAGGACGAAAATGACCTAAATGTTCCTCCAATGACACAAACACACCTATTGGATGCACAAGATTGCATAAAAACCCTAATTGGACAAGAATAAGACTAGGGAGGACGAAAATGACCTAAATGTTCATCCAATGACACAAATGAAATTATTGGATGCACAAGATTGGTTAAAAACCCTAATTGGACAAAAATAAGTCTAGGGAGGACGAAAATGACCTAAATGTTCGTCCAATGACACAAACACACCTATTGGATGCACAAGATTGCATAAAAACCCTAATTGGACAAGAATAAGACTAGGGAGGACGAAAATGACCTAAATGTTCATCCAATGACACAAATGAACTTATTGGATGCACAAGATTGGTTAAAAACCCTAATTGGACAAGAATAAGACTAGGGAGGACGCAAATGACCTAAATGTTCATCCAATGACACAAATGAACTTATTGGATGCACCAGATTGGTTAAAAACCCTAATTGGACAAGAATAAGCCTAGGGAGGACGAAAATGACCTAAATGTTCGTCCAATGACACAAACACACCTATTGGATGCACAAGATTGCATAAAAACCCTAATTGGACAAGAATAAGACTAGGGAGGACGAAAATGACCTAAATGTTCATCCAATGACACAAATGAACTTATTGGATGCACAAGATTTGTTAAAAACACTAATTGGACAAGAATAAGCATAGGGAGGACGAAAATGACCTAAATGTTCGTCCAATGACACAAACACACATATTGGATGCACAAGATTGCTTAAAACCCTAATTGGACAAGAATAAGACTAGGGAGGACGAAAATGACCTAAATGTTCATCCAATGACACAAATGAACTTACTGGATGCACAAGATTGGATAAAAACCCTAATTGGACAAGAATAAGCCTAGGGAGGACGAAAATGACCTAAATGTTCGTCCAATGACACAAACACACCTATTGGATGCACAAGATTGCATAAAAACCCTAATTGGACAAGAATAAGACTAGGGAGGACGAAAATGACCTATATGTCCCTCCAATGACACAAACACACCTATTGGATGCACAAGATTGCATAAAAACCCTAATTCGACAAGAATAAGACTAGGGAGGACGAAAATGACCTAAATGTTCCTCCAATGACACAAAAACACCTATTGGATGCACAAGATTGCATAAAAACCCTAATTGGACAAGAATAAGACTAGGGAGGACGAAAATGACCTAAATGTTCATCCAATGACACAAATGAACTTATTGAATGCACAAGATTGGTTAAAAACCCTAATCCGACAAGAATAAGCCTAGGGAGGACGAAAATGACCTAAATGTTCGTCCAATGACACAAACACACCTATTGGATGCACAAGATTGCATAAAAACCCTAATTGGACAAGAATAAGACTAGGGAGGACGAAAATGACCTAAATGTTCCTCCAATGACACAAACACACCTATTGGATGCACAAGATTGCATAAAAACCCTAATTGGACAAGAATAAGACTAGGGAGGACGAAAATGACCTAAATGTTCATCCAATGACAAAAATGAACATATTGGATGCACAAGATTGGTTAAAAACCCTAATTGGACAAGAATAAGCCTAGGGAGGACGAAAATGACCTAAATGTTCGTCCAATGACACAAACACACCTATTGGATGCACAAGATTGCATAAAAACCCTAATTGGACAAGAATAAGACTAGGGAGGACGAAAATGGCCTAAATGTTCATCCAATGACACAAATGAACTTATTGGATGCACAAGATTGGTTAAAAACCCTAATTGGACAAGAATAAGCATAGGGAGGACGAAAATGACCTAAATGTTCATCCAATGACACAAATGAACTTTTTGGATGCACAAGATTGGTTAAAAACCCTAATTAGACAAGAATAAGCCTAGGGAGGACGAAAATGACCTAAATGTTCATTCCATGACACAAATGAACTTATTGGATGCACAAGATTGGTTAAAAACCCTAATTGGGCAAGAATAAGCCTAGGGAGTACGAAAATGACCTAAATGTTCATCCAATGACACAAACACACCTATTGGATGCACAAGATTGCATATAAACCCTAATTGGACATGAATAAGACTAGGGAGGACGAAAATGACCTAAATGTTCCTCCAATGACACAAACACACCTATTGGATGCACAAGATTGCATAAAAACCCTAATTGGACAAGAATAAGACTAGGGAGGACGAAAATGACCTAAATGTTCATCCAATGACACAAATGAACTTATTGGATGCACAAGATTGGTTAAAAACCCTAATTGGACAAGAATAAGACTAGGGAGGACGAAAATGACCTAAATGTTCCTCAAATGACACAACCACACCTATTGGATGCACAAGATTGCATAAAAACCCTAATTGGACAAAAATAAGCATAGGGAGGACAAAAATGACCTAAATGTTCATCCAATGACACAAATGAACTTATTGGATGCACAAGATTGGTTAAAAACCCTAATTGGACAAGAATAAGCATAGGGAGGACGAAAATGACCTAAATGTTCATCCAATGACACAAACACACATATTGGATGCCCAAGATTGCTTAAAACCCTAATTGGACAAGAATAAGACTAGGGATGGCGAAAATGACCTAAATGTTCATCCAATGACACAAATAAACTTATTGGATGCACAAGATTGGTTAAAAACCCTAATTGGACAAGAATAAGCCTAGGGAGGACGAAAATGACCTAAATGTTCGTCCAATGACACAAACACACCTATTGGATGCACAAGATTGCATAAAAACCCTAATTGGACAAGAATAAGACTAGGGAGGACTAAAATGACCTAAATGTTCATCCAATGACACAAATGAACTTATTGGATGCACAAGATTGGTTAAAAACTCTAATTGGACAAGAATAAGCCTAGGGAGGACGAAAATGACCTAAATGTTCATCCAATGACACAAATGAACTTATTGGATGCACAAGATTGGTTAAAAACCCTAATTGGACAAGAATAAGCCTAGGGAGGACGTAAATGACCTATATGTTCATACAATGACACAAATGAACTTATTGGATGCACAAGATTGGTTAAAAACCCTAATTGGACAAGAATAAGACTAGGGAGGACGAAAATGACATAATGTTCCTCCAATGACACAAACACACCTATTGGATGCACAAGATTGCATAAAAACCCTAATTGGACAAGAATAAGACTAGGGAGGACGAAAATGACCTAAATGTTCATCCAATGACACAAATGAACTTATTGGATGCACAAGATTGCTTAAAACCCTAATTGGACAAGAATAAGACTAGGGATGACGAAAATGACCTAAATGTTCATCCAATGACACAAATGAACTTATTGGATGCACAAGATTGGTTAAAAACCCTAATTGGACAAGAATAAGCCTAGGGAGGACGAAAATAACCTAAATGTTCATCCAATGACACAAATAAACTTATTGGATGCACATGATTGGTTAAAAACCCTAATTGGACAAGAATAAGCCTAGGGAGGACGAAAATGACCTAAATGTTCGTCTAATGACACAAATGAACTTATTGGATGCACAAGATTGTTTAAAATCCCTAATGGGACAAGAATAAGCCTAGGGAGGACGAAAATGACCTAAATGTTCTTCCAATGACACAAACACACCTATTGGATGCACAAGATTGAATAAAAACCCTAATTGGACAAGAATAAGACTAGGGAGGACGAAAATGACCTAAATGTTACTCCAATGACACAAACGAACTTATTGGATGCACAAGATTGGTTAAAAACCCAAATTGGACAAGAATAAGACTAGGGAGGACGAAAATGACCTAAATGTTCATCCAATGACACAAATAAACTTATTGGATGCACATGATTGGTTAAAAACCCTAATTGGACAAGAATAAGCCTAGGGAGGACGAAAATGACCTAAATGTTCGTCTAATGACACAAATGAACTTATTGGATGCACAAGATTGTTTAAAATCCCTAATGGGACAAGAATAAGCCTAGGGAGGACGAAAATGACCTAAATGTTCCTCCAATGACACAAACACACCTATTGGATGCACAAGATTGAATAAAAACCCTAATTGGACAAGAATAAGACTAGGGAGGACGAAAATGACCTAAATGTAACTCCAATGACACAAACGAACTTATTGGATGCACAAGATTGGTTAAAAACCCTAATTGGACAAGAATAAGCCTAGGGAGGACGAAAATGAACTAAATGTTCCTCCAATGACACAAATGAACTTATTGGATACACCAGATTGGCTAAAAACCCTAATTGGACAAGAATAAGCCTAGGGAGGACGAAAATGACCAAAATGTTCGTCTAATGACACAAATGAACTTATTGGATGCACAAGATTGTTTAAAATCCCTAATGGGACAAGAATAAGCCTAGGGAGGACGAAAATGACCTAAATGTTCTTCCAATGACACAAACACACCTATTGGATGCACAAGATTGAATAAAAACCCTAATTGGACAAGAATAAGACTAGGGAGGACGAAAATGACCTAAATGTTCCTCCAATGACACAAACACACCTATTGGATGCATAAGATTGCATAAAAACCCTAATTGGACAAGAATAAGACTAGGGAGGACGAAAATGACCTAAATGTTCATCCAATGACACAAATGAACTTTTTGGATGCACAAGATTGGTTAAAAACCCTAATTGGACAAGAATAAGCCTAGGGACGACGAAAATGACCTAAATGTTCATCCAATGACACAAACACACCTATTGGATGCACAGGATTGGTTAAAAACGCTAATTGGACAAGAATAAGCTTAGGGAGGACGAAAATGACCTAAATGTTCATCCAATGACACAAATGAACTTATTGGATGCAAAAGATTGGTTAAAAACCCTAATTGTACAAGAATAAGCCTAGGGACGACGAAAATGACCTAAATGTTCATCCAATGACACAAATGAACTTATTGGATGCAAAAGATTGGTTAAAAACCATAATTGGACAAGAATAAGCCTAGGGAGGACGAAAATGACCTAAATGTTCATCCAATGACACAAAAACACCTATTGGATGCACAAGATTACATAAAAACCCTAATTGGACAAGAATAAGCCTAGGGAGGACGAAAATGACCTAAATGTTCGTCCAATGACACAAATGAACTTATTGGATGCACAAGGTTGGTTAAAAACCCTAATTGGACAAGAATAAGACTTGGGATGACGAAAATGACCTAAATGTTCGTCTAATGACACAAATGAACTTATTGGATGCACAAGATTGGTTAAAAACCCTAATTGGACAAGAATAAGCATAGGGAGGACGAAAATGACCTAAATGTTCGTCCAATGACACAAACACACCTATTGGATGCACAAGATTGAATAAAAACCCTAATTGGACAAGAATAAGACTAGGGAGGACGAAAATGACCTAAATGTTCCTCTAATGACACAAACACACCTATTGGATGCACAAGATTGCATAAAATCCCTAACTAGACAAGAATAAGACTAGAGAGGACGAAAATGACCTAAATGTTCCTCCAATGACACAAATGAACTTATTGGATGCACAAGGTTGGCTAAAAACCCTAATTGGACAAGAATAAGCCTAGGGAGGACGAAAATGACCTAAATGTTCGTCCAATGACCCAAATGAACTTATTGGATGCACAAGATTGGTTAAAAACCCTAATTGGACAAGAATAAGCCTAGGGAGGACGAAAAAGACCTAAATGTTCCTCCAATGACACAAATGAACTTATTGGATGCACAAGATTGGCTAAAAACCCTAATTGGACAAGAATAAGCCTAGGGAGGACGAAAATGACCTAAATGTTCATCCAATGACACAAATGAACTTATAGGATGCACAAGATTGGTTAAAAACCCTAATTGGAGAAGAATAACCCTAGGGAGGACGAAAATGACCTAAATGTTCTTCCAATGACACAAATAAACTTATTGGATGCACATGATTGGTTAAAAACCCTAATTGGACAAGAATAAGCCTAGGGAGGACGAAAATGACCTAAATGTTCGTCTAATGACACAAATGAACTTATTGGATGCACAAGATTGTTTAAAATCCCTAATGGGACAAGAATAAGCCTAGGGAGGACGAAAATGACCTAAATGTTATTCCAATGACACAAACACACCTATTGGATGCACAAGATTGAATAAAAACCCTAATTGGACAAGAATAAGACTAGGGAGGACGAAAATGACCTAAATGTTACTCCAATGACACAAACGAACTTATTGGATGCACAAGATTGGTTAAAAACCCTAATTGGACAAGAATAAGACTAGGGAGGACGAAAATGACCTAAATGTTCCACCAATGACACAAATGAACTTATTGGATGCACCAGATTGGCTAAAAACCCTAATTGGACAAGAATAAGCCTAGGGAGGACGAAAATGACCTAAATGTTCATCCAATGACACAAATGAACTTATTGGAAGCACAAGGTTGGTTAAAAACCGTAATTGGACAAGAATAAGACTTGGGATGACGAAAATGACCTAAATGTTCGTCTAATGACACAAATGAACTTATTGGATGCACAAGATTGGTTAAAAACCCTAATTGGACAAGAATAAGCATAGGGAGGACGAAAATGACCTAAATGTTCGTCCAATGACACAAACACACCTATTAGATGCACAAGATTGAATAAAAACCCTAATTGGACAAGAATAAGACTAGGGAGGACGAAAATGACCTAAATGTTCCTCCAATGACACAAACACACCTATTGGATGCACAAGATTGCATAAAAACCCTAATTGGACAAGAATAAGACTAGGGAGGACGAAAATGACCTAAATGTTCCTCCAATGACAGAAACACACCTTTTGGATGCACAACATTGCATAAAAACCCTAATTCGACAAGAATAAGACTAGGGAGGACGAAAATGACCTCAATGTTCCTCCAATGACACAAACACACCTATTGGATGCACAAGATTGCATAAAAACCCTAATTGGACAAGAATAAGACTAGGGAGGACGAAAATGACCTAAATGTTCCTCCAATGACACAAACACACCTATTGGATGCACAAGATTGCATAAAAACCCTAATTGGACAAGAATAAGACTAGGGAGGACGAAAATGACCTAAATGTTCATCCAATGACACAAATGAACTTATTGGATGCACAAGATTGGTTAAAAACCCTAATTGGACAAGAATAAGCATAGGGAGGACGAAAATTACCTAAATGTTCATCCAATGACACAAACACACATATTGGATGCACAAGATTGTTTAAAACCCTAATTGGACAAGAATAAGCCTAGGCAGGACGAAAATGACATAAATGTTCGTCCAATGACACAAACACACCTATAGGATGCACAAGATTGCATAAAAACCCTAATTGGACAAGAACAAGCCTAGGGAGGACGAAAATGACCTAAATGTTCATCCAATGACACAAATGAACTTATTGGATGCACAAGATTGGATAAAAACCCTAATTGGACAAGAATAAGCCCAGGGAGGACGAAAATGACCTAAATGTTCGTCCAATGACACAAACACACCTATTGGATGCACAAGATTGCATAAAAACCCTAATTGGACAAGAATAAGACTAGGGAGGACGAAAATGACCTAAATGTTCATCCAATGACACAAATGAACTTATTGGATGCACAAGGTTGGTTAAAAACCCTAATTGGACAAGAATAAACCTAGGGAGGACGAAAATGACCTAAATGTTCAACCAATGACACAAATGAACTTATTGGATGCACAAGGTTGGTTAAAAACCCTAATTGGACAAGAATAAGCCTAGGGAGGACGAAAATGACCTAAATGTTCGTCAAATGACACAAACACACCTATTGGATGCACAAGATTGCACAAAAACCCTAATTGGACAAGAATAAGACTAGGGAGGACGAAAATGACCTAAATGTTTCTCCAATGACACAAACACACCTATTGGATGCCCAACATTGCATAAAAACCCTAATTCAACAAGAATAAGACTAGTGAGGACGAAAATGGCCTAAATGTTCCTCCAATGACACAAACACACATATTGGATGCACAAAATTGCATAAAAACCCTAATTGGACAAGAATAAGACTAGGGAGGATGAAAATGACCTAAATCTTCATCCAATGACACAAATGTACTTATTGCATGCACAAGATTGGTTAAAAACCCTAATTGGACAAGAATAAGCATAGGGAGGACGAAAATGACCTAAATGTTCGTCCAATGACACAAACACACCTATTGGATGCACAAGATTGCATAAAATCCCTAATTGGAGAAGAATAAGACTAGGGAGGACGAAAATGACCTAAATGTTCCTCCAATGACACAAACACACCTATTGGCTGTACAAGATTGCATAAAAACCCTAATTGGACAAGAATAAGACTAGGGAGGACGAAAATGACCTAAATGTTCATCGAATGACACAAATGAACTTATTGGATGCACAAGATTGGTTAAAAACCCTAATTGGACAAGAATAAGAATAGGGAGGACGAAAATGACCTAAATGTTCCTCCAATGACACAAACACACCTATTGGATGCACAAGATTGCATAAAAACCCTAATTGGACAAGAATAAGACTAGGGAGGACGAAAATGACCTAAATGTTCATCCAATGACACAAATGAACTTATTGGATGCACAAGATTGGTTATAAACCCTAATTGGACAAGAATAAGCCTAGGGAGGACGAAAATGACCTAAATGTTCGTCCAATGACACAAACACACCTATTGGATGCACAAGATTGCATAAAAACCCTAATTGAACAAGAATAAGACTAGGGAGGACGAAAATGACCTAAATGTTCGTCCAATGACACAAACACACCTATTGGATGCACAAGATTGCATAAAAACCCTAATTGGACAAGAATAAGACTAGGGAGGACGAAAATAACCTAAATGTTCCTCCGATGACACAAACACACCTATTGGATGCACAAGATTGCATAAAAACCCTAATTGGACAAGAATAAGACTAGGGAGGACGAAAATGACCTAAATGTTCATCCAATGACACAAATGAACTTATTGGATGCACAAGATTGGTTTAAAACCCTAATCGGACAAGAATAAGCCTAGGGAGGACGAAAATGACCTAAATGTTCGTCCAATGACACAAACACACCTATTGGATGCACAAGATTGCATAAAAACCCTAATTGGACAAGAATAAGACTAGGGAGGACGAAAATGACCTAACTGTTCGTCCAATGACACAAACACACCTATTGGATGCACAAGATTGCATAAAAACCCTAATTGGACAAGAATAAGACTAGGGAGGACGAAAATGACCTAAATGTTCATCCAATGACACAAATGAACTTATTGGATGCACGAGATTGGTTAAAAACCCAAATTGGACAAGAATAAGCATAGGGAGGACGAAAATTACCTAAATGTTCATCCAATGACACAAACACACATATTGGATGCACAAGATCGGTTAAAAACCCTAATTGGACAAGAATAAGCCTAGGGATAACGAAAATGACCTAAATGTTCGTCCAATGACACAAATGAACTTATTGGATGCACAAGATTGGTTAAAAACCCTAATTGGACAACAATAAGCCTAGGGAGGACGAAAATGACCTAAATGTTCGTCCAATGACACAAACACACCTATTGGATGCACAAGATTGCATAAAAACCCTAATTGGACAAGAATAAGACTAGGGAGGACGAAAATGACCTAAATGTTCATCCAATGACACAAATGAACTTATTGGATGCACAAGATTGGTTAAAAACCCTAATTGGACAAGAATAAGCATAGGGAGGATGAAAATGACTTAAACGCTCATCCAATGACACAAACCCACATATTGGATGCACAAGATTGCTTAAAACCCTAATTGGACAAGAATAAGACTAGGGAGGACGAAAATGACCTAAATGTTCATCCAATGACACAAATGAACTTATTGGATGCACAAGAATGGTTAAAAACCCTAATTGGACAAGAATAAGCCTAGGGAGGACGAAAATGATCTAAATGTTCATCCAATGACACAAATGAACTTATGGATGCACAAGATTGGTTAAAAACCCTAATTGGACAAGAATAAGCCTAGAGAGGACGAAAATGATCTAAATGTTCATCCAATGACACAAATGAACTTATTGGATGCACAAGATTGGTTAAAAACCCTAATTGGACAAGAATAAGCCTAGGGAGGACGAAAATGACCTAAATGTTCGTCCAATGACACAAACACACCTATTGGATGCACAAGATTGCATAAAAACCCTAATTGTACAAGAATAAGACTAGGGAGGACGAAAACGACCTAAATTTTCATCCAATGACACAAATGAACTTATTGGATGCACAAGATTGGTTAAAAACCCTAATTGGACAAGAATAAGCATAGGGAGGACGAAAATGACCTAAATGTTCATCCAATTACACAAATGAACTTATTGGATGCACAAGGTTGCATAAAAACCCTAATTGGACAAGAATAAGACTAGGGAGGACGAAAATGACCTAAATGTTCCTCCAATGACACAAATGAACTTATTGGATGCACAAGGTTGGTTAAAAACCCTTATTGGACAAGAATAAGCATAGGGAGGACGAAAATGACCTAAATGTTCCTCCAATGACACAAACACACCTATTGGATGCACAAGATTGGTTAAAAACCCTAATTGGACAAGAATAAGCCTAGGGAGGACGAAAATGACCTAAATGTTCGTCCAATGACACAAACACACCTATTGGATGCACAAGATTGCATAAAAACCCTAATTGGACAAGAATAAGACTAGGGAGGACGAAAATGACCTAAATGTTCATCCAATGACACAAATGAACTTATTGGATGCACAAGGTTGGTTAAAAACCATAATTGGACAAGAATAAGCCTAGGGACGACGAAAATGACCTAAATGTTCGTCCAATGACACAAATACACCTATTGGATGCACAAGATTGCATAAAAACCCTAATTGGACAAGAATAAGCATAGGGAGGACGAAAATGACCTAAATGTACCTCCAATGACACAAACACACCTATTGGATGCACAAGATTGGTTAAAAACCCTAATTGGACAAGAATAAGCCTAGGGAGGACGAAAATGACCTAAATGTTCGTCCAATGACACAAACACACCTATTGGATGCACAAGATTGCATAAAAACCCTAATTGGACAAGAATAAGACTAGGGAGGACGAAAATGACCTAAATGTTCATCCAATGACACAAATGAACTTATTGGATGCACAAGATTGGTTAAAAACCCTAATTGGACAAGAATACGCCTAGGGAGGACGAAAATGACCTAAATGTTCATCCAATGACACAAATGAACTTATTGGATGCACAAGATTGGTTGAAAACCCTAATTGGACAAGAATAAGCCTAGGGAGGACGAAAATGACCTAAATGTTCCTCCAATTACACAAACACACCTATTGGATGCACAAGATTGCATAAAAACCCTAATTGGACAAGAATAATATTGAGGAGGACGAAAATGACCTTAATGTTCCTCCAATGACACAAACACACCTATTGGATGCACAAGATTGCATAAAAACCCTAATTGGACAAGAATAAGACTAGGGAGGACGAAAATGACCTAAATGTTCATCCAATGACACAAATGAACTTATTGGATGCACAAGATTGATTAAAAACCCTAATTGGACAAGAATAAGCATAGGGAGGACGAAAATGACCTAAATGTTCATCCAATGACACAAACACACATATTGGATGCACAAGATTGCTTAAAACCCTAATTGGACAAGAGTAAGACTAGGGAGGACGAAAATGACCTAATTGTTCATCCAATGACACAAATGAACTTATTGGATGCACAAGATTGGTTAAAAACTATAATTGGACAAGAATAAGCCTAGGGAGGACGAAAATAACCTAAATGTTCGTTCAATGACACAAACACACCTATTGGATGCACAAGATTGCATAAAAACCCTAATTGGACAAGAATAAGACTAGGGAGGACGAAAATGACCTAAATGTTCATCCAATGACACAAATGAACTTATTGGATGCACAAGATTGATTAAAAACCCTAATTGGACAAGAATAAGCATAGGGAGGACGAAAATGACCTAAATGTTCATCCAATGACACAAACACACATATTGGATGCACAAGATTGCTTAAAACCCTAATTGGACAAGAGTAAGACTAGGGAGGACGAAAATGACCTAAATGTTCATCCAATGACACAAATGAACTTATTGGATGCACAAGATTGGTTAAAAACCCTAATTGGACAAGAATAAGACTAGGGAGGACGAAAATGACCTAAATGTTCCGCCAATGACACAAACACACCTATTGGATGCACAAGATTGCATAAAAACCCTAATTGGACAAGAATAAGACTAGGGAGGACGAAAATGACCTAAATGTTCATCCAATGACACAAATGAACTTATTGGATGCACAAGATTGGTTAAAAACCCTAATTGGACAAGAATAAGACTAGGGAGGACGAAAATGACCTAAATGTTCGTCCAATGACACAAACACACCTCTTGGATGCACAAGATTGCATAAAAACCCTAATTGGACAAGAATAAGACTAGGGAGGACGTAAATGACCTAAATGTTCCACCAATGACACAAATGAACTTATTGGATGCACAAGGTTGGTTAAAAACCCTAATTGGACAAGAATAAGCCTAGGGAGGACGAAAATGACCTAAATGTTGGTCCAATGACACAAACACACCTATTGGATGCACAAGATTGCATAAAAACCCTAATTGGACAAGAATAAGACTAGGGAGGACGAAAATGACCTAAATGTTCATCCAATGACACAAATGAACTTATTGGATGCACAAGATTGGTTAAAAACCCTAATTGGACAAGAATAAGCCTATGGAGGACGAAAATGACCTAAATGTTCAACCAATGACACAAATGAACTTATTGGATGCACAAGATTGGTTAAAAACCCTAATTGGACAAGAATAAGCCTAGGGAGGACGAAAATGACCTAAATGTTCGTCCAATGACACAAACGCACCTATTGGATGCACAAGATTGAATAAAAACCCTAATTGGACAAGAATAAGACTAGGGAGGACGAAAATGACCTAAATGTTCCTCCAATGACACAAACACACCTATTGGATGCACAAGATTGCATAAAAACCTTAATTGGACAAGAATAAGACTAGGGAGGACGAAAATGACCTAAATGTTCATCCAATGACACAAATGAACTTTTTGGATGCACAAGATTGGTTAAAAACCCTAATTGGACAAGAATAAGCCTAGGGACGACGAAAATGAACTAAATGTTCATCCAATGACACAAACACACCTATTGGATGCACAAGATTGGTTAAAAACGCTAATTGGACAAGAATAAGCTTAGGGAGGACGAAAATGACCTAAATGTTCATCCAATGACACAAATGAACTTATTGGATGCAAAAGATTGGTTAAAAACCCTAATTGGACAAGAATAAGCCTATGGACGACGAAAATGACCTAAATGTTCATCCAATGACACAAATGAACTTATTGGATGCAAAAGATTGGTTAAAAACCCTAATTGGACAAGAATAAGCCTAGGGAGGACGAAAATGACCTAAATGTTCATCCAATGACACAAAAACACCTATTGGATGCACAAGATTACATAAAAACCCTAATTGGACAAGAATAAGCCTATGGAGGACGAAAATGACCTAAATGTTCGTCCAATGACACAAATGAACTTATTGGATGCACAAGGTTGGTTAAAAACCCTAATTGGACAAGAATAAGACTTGGGATGACGAAAATGACCTAAATGTTCGTCTAATGACACAAATGAACTTATTGGATGCACAAGATTGGTTAAAAACCCTAATTGGACAAGAATAAGCATAGGGATGACGAAAATGACCTAAATGTTCGTCCAATGACACAAACACACCTATTGGATGCACAAGATTGAATAAAAACCCTAATTGGACAAGAATAAGACTAGGGAGGACGAAAATGACCTAAATGTTCCTCTAATGACACAAACACACCTATTGGATGCACAAGATTGCATAAAAACTCTAACTGGACAAGAATAAGACTAGAGAGGACGAAAATGACCTAAATGTTCCTCCAATGACACAAATGAACTTATTGGATGCACAAGGTTGGCTAAAAACCCTAATTGGACAAGAATAAGCCTAGGGAGGACGAAAATGACCTAAATGTTCGTCCAATGACCCAAATGAACTTATTGGATGCACAAGATTGGTTAAAAACCCTAATTGGACAAGAATAAGCCTAGGGAGGACGAAAAAGACCTAAATGTTCCTCCAGTGACACAAATGATCTTATTGGATGCACAAGATTGGCTAAAAACCCTAATTGGACAAGAATAAGCCTAGGGAGGACGAAAATGACCTAAATGTTTATCCAATGACACAAATGAACTTATAGGATGCACAAGATTGGTTAAAAACCCTAATTGGAGAAGAATAACCCTAGGGAGGACGAAAATGACCTAAATGTTCATCCAATGACACAAATAAACTTATTGGATGCACATGATTGGTTAAAAACCCTAATTGGACAAGAATAAGCCTAGGGAGGACGAAAATGACCTAAATGTTCGTCTAATGACACAAATGAACTTATTGGATGCACAAGATTGTTTAAAATCCCTAATGGGACAAGAATAAGCCTAGGGAGGACGAAAATGACCTAAATGTTCTTCCAATGACACAAACACACCTATTGGATGCACAAGATTGAATAAAAACCCTAATTGGACAAGAATAAGCCTAGGGAGGACGAAAATGACCTAAATGTTCATCCAATGACACAAATGAACTTATAGGATGCACAAGATTGGTTAAAAACCCTAATTGGAGAAGAATAACCCTAGGGAGGACGAAAATGACCTAAATGTTCATCCAATGACACAAATAAACTTATTGGATGCACATGATTGGTTAAAAACCCTAATTGGACAAGAATAAGCCTAGGGAGGACGAAAATGACCTAAATGTTCGTCCAATGACACAAATGAACTTATTGGATGCACAAGATTGTTTAAAATCCCTAATGGGACAAGAATAAGCCTAGGGAGGACGAAAATGACCTAAATGTTCTTCCAATGACACAAACACACCTATTGGATGCACAAGATTGAATAAAAACCCTAATTGGACAAGAATAAGACTAGGGAGGACGAAAATGACCTAAATGTTACTCCAATGACACAAACGAACTTATTGGATGCACAAGATTGGTTAAAAACCCTAATTGGACAACAATAAGCCTAGGGAGGACGAAAATGACCTAAATGTTCCTCACATGACACAAATGAACTTATTGGATGCACCAGATTGGCTAAAAACCCTAATTGGACAAGAATAAGCCTAGGGAGGACGAAAATGACCTAAATGTTCATCCAATGACACAAATGAACTTATTGGATGCACAAGGTTGGTTAAAAACCCAAATTGGACAAGAGTAAGACTTGGGACGACGAAAATGACCTAAATGTTCGTCTAATGACACAAATGAATTTATTGGATGCACAAGTATTGGTTAAAAACCCTAATTGGACAAGAATAAGCATAGGGAGGACGAAAATGACCTAAATGTTAGTCCAATGACACAAACACACCTATTGGATGCACAAGATTGAATAAAAACCCTAATTGGACAAGAATAAGACTAGGGAGGACGAAAATGACCTAAATGTTCCTCTAATGACACAAACACACCTATTGGATGCACAAGATTGCATAAAAACCCTAACTGGACAAGAATAAGACTAGAGAGGACGAAAATGACCTAAATGTTCCTCCAATGACCCAAATGAACTTATTGGATGCACAAGGTTGGCTAAAAACCCTAATTGGACAAGAATAAGCCTAGGGAGGACGAAAATGACCTAAATGTTCGTCCAATGACCCAAATGAACTTATTGGATGCACAAGATTGGTTAAAAACCCTAATTGGACAAGAATAAGCCTAGGGAGGACGAAAAAGACCTAAACGTTCCTCCAATGACACAAATGATCTTATTGGATGCACAAGATTGGCTAAAAATCCTAATTGGACAAGAATAAGCCTAGGGAGGACGAAAATGACCTAAATGTTCATCCAATGACACAAATGAACTTATAGGATGCACAAGATTGGTTAAAAACCCTAATTGGAGAAGAATAACCCTAGGGAGGACGAAAATGACCTAAATGTTCATCCAATGACACAAATAAACTTATTGGATGCACATGATTGGTTAATAACCGTAATTGGACAAGAATAAGCCTAGGGAGGACGAAAATGACCTAAATGTTCGTCTAATGACACAAATGAACTTATTGGATGCACAAGATTGTTTAAAATCCCTAATGGGACAAGAATAAGCCTAGGGAGGACGAAAATGACCTAAATGTTCTTCCAACGACACAAACACACCTATTGGATGCACAAGATTGAATAAAAACCCTAATTGGACAAGAATAAGACTAGGGAGGACGAAAATGACCTAAATGTTACTCCAATGACACAAACGAACTTATTGGATGCACAAGATTGGTTAAAAACCCTAATTGGACAAGAATAAGCCTAGGGAGGACGAAAATGACCTAAATGTTCCTCCAATGACACAAACACACCTATTGGATGCACAAGATTGAATAAAAACCCTAATTGGACAAGAATAAGACTAGGGAGGACGAAAATGACCTAAATGTTACTCCAATGACACAAACGAACTTATTGGATGCACAAGATTGGTTAAAAACCCAAATTGGACAAGAATAAGACTAGGGAGGACGAAAATGACCTAAATGTTCATCCAATGACACAAATAAACTTATTGGATGCACATGATTGGTTAAAAACCCTAATTGGACAAGAATAAGCCTAGGGAGGACGAAAATGACCTAAATGTTCGTCTAATGACACAAATGAACTTATTGGATGCACAAGATTGTTTAAAATCCCTAATGGGACAAGAATAAGCCTAGGGAGGACGAAAATGACCAAAATGTTCTTCCAATGACACAAACACACCTATTGGATGCACAAGATTGAATAAAAACCCTAATTGGACAAGAATAAGCCTAGGGACGACGAAAATGACCTAAATGTTCATCCAATGACACAAACACACCTATTGGATGCACAACATTGGTTAAAAACGCTAATTGGACAAGAATAAGCCTAGGGAGGACGAAAATGACCTAAATGTTCATCCAATGACACAAATGAACTTATTGGATGCAAAAGATTGGTTAAAAACCCTAATTGGACAAGAATAAGCCTACAGACGACGAAAATGACCTAAATGTTCATCCAATGACACAAATGAACTTATTGGATGCAAAAGATTGGTTAAAAACCCTAATTGGACAAGAATAAGCCTAGGGAGGACGAAAATGACCTAAATGTTCATCCAATGACACAAAAACACCTATTGGATGCACAAGATTACATAAAAACCCTAATTGGACAAGAATAAGCCTATGGAGGACGAAAATGACCTAAATGTTCGTCCAATGACACAAATGAACTTATTGGATGCACAAGGTTGGTTAAAAACCCTAATTGGACAAGAATAAGACTTGGGATGACGAAAATGACCTAAATGTTCGTCTAATGACACAAATGAACTTATTGGATGCACAAGATTGGTTAAAAACCCTAATTGGACAAGAATAAGCATAGGGAGGACGAAAATGACCTAAATGTTCGTCCAATGACACAAACACACCTATTGGATGCACAAGATTGAATAAAAACCCTAATTGGACAAGAATAAGACTAGGGAGGACGAAAATGACCTAAATGTTCCTCTAATGACACAAACACACCTATTGGATGCACAAGATTGCATAAAATCCCTAACTAGACAAGAATAAGACTAGAGAGGACGAAAATGACCTAAATGTTCCTCCAATGACACAAATGAACTTATTGGATGCACAAGGTTGGCTAAAAACCCTAATTGGACAAGAATAAGCCTAGGGAGGACGAAAATGACCTAAATGTTCGTCCAATGACCCAAATGAACTTATTGGATGCACAAGATTGGTTAAAAACCCTAATTGGACAAGAATAAGCCTAGGGAGGACGAAAAAGACCTAAATGTTCCTCCAATGACACAAATGATCTTATTGGATGCACAAGATTGGCTAAAAACCCTAATTGGACAAGAATAAGCCTAGGGAGGACGAAAATGACCTAAATGTTCATCCAATGACACAAATGAACTTATAGGATGCACAAGATTGGTTAAAAACCCTAATTGGACAAGAATAACCCTAGGGAGGACGAAAATGACCTAAATGTTCATCCAATGACACAAATAAACTTATTGGATGCACATGATTGGTTAAAAACCCTAATTGGACAAGAATAAGCCTAGGGAGGACGAAAATGACCTAAATGTTCGTCCAATGACACAAATGAACTTATTGGATGCACAAGATTGGTTAAAAACCCTAATTGGACAAGAATAAGCCTAGGGAGGACAAAAATGACCTAAATGTTAATCCAATGACACAAATGAACTTATTGGATGCACAAGATTGGTTAAAAACCCTAATTGGACAAGAATAAGCCTAGGGAGGACGAAAATGACCTAAATGTTCATCCAATGACACAAACACACCTACTGGATGCACAAGATTGGTTAAAAACCCTAATTGGACAAGAATAAGCCTAGGGAGGACGAAAATGACCTAAATGTTCGTCCAATGACACAAACACACCTATTGGATGCACAAGATTGCATAAAAACCCTAATTGGACAAGAATAAGACTAGGGAGGACGAAAATGACCTAAATGTTCATCCAATGACACAAATGAACTTATTGGATGCACAAGATTGGTTAAAAACCCTAATTTGACAAGAATAAGCATAGGGAGGACGAAAATGACCTAAATGTTCATCCAATGACACAAACCCACATATTGGATGCACAAGATTGCTTAAAACCCTAATTGGACAAGAATAAGACTAGGGAGGACGAAAATGACCTAAATGTTCGTCCAATGACACAAACACACCTATTGGATGCACAAGATTGCATAAAAACCCTAATTGGACAAGAATAAGACTTGGGAGGACGAAAATGACCTAAATGTTCCTCCAATGACACAAACACGCCTATTGGATGCACAAGATTGCATAAAAACCCTAATTGGACAAGAATAAG
>JBBPBR010000354.1:502118-548255 GCA_037974775.1 Cicer pinnatifidum
TATTGGATGCACAAGATTGCATAAAAACTCTAATTGGACAAGAATAAGACTAGGGAGGACGAAAATAACCTAAATATTCCTCCAATGACACAAACACACCTATTGGATGCACAAGATTGCATAAAAACCCTAATTCGACAAGAATAAGACTAGGGAGGACGAAAATGACCTAAATGTTCCTCCAATGACACAAACACACCTATTGGATGCACAAGATTGCATAAAAACCCTAATTGGACAAGAATAAGACTAGGGAGGACGAAAATGACCTAAATGTTCATCCAATGACACAAATGAACTTATTGGATGCACAAGATTGGTTAAAAAACCTAATTGGACAAGAATAAGCATAGGGAGAACGAAAATGACCTAAATATTCATCCAATGACACAAACATACATATTGGATGCACAAGATTGCTTAAAACCCTAATTGGACAAGAATAAGACTAGGGAGGACGAAAATGACCTAAAATGTTCATCCAATGACACAAATGAACTTATTGGATGCACAAGATTGGTTAAAAACCCTAATTGGACAAGAATAAGCATAGGGAGGACGAAAATTACCTAAATGTTCATCCAATGACACAAACACACATATTGGATGCACAAGATTGCTTAAAACCCTAATTGGACAAGAATAAGACTAGGGAGGCGAAAATGACCTAAATGTTCAACGAATGACACAAATGAACCTATTGGATGCACAAGATTGGATAAAAACCCTAATTGGACAAGAATAAGCCTAGGGAGGACGAAAATGACCTAAATGTTCCTCCAATGACACAAACACACCTATTGGATGCACAAGATTGCATAAAAACCCTAATTGGACAAGAATAAGACTTGGGAGGACGAAAATGACCTAAATGTTCCTCCAATGACACAAACACGCCTATTGGATGCACAAGATTGCATAAAAACCCTAATTGGACAAGAATAAGACTAGGGAGGACGAAAATGACCTAAATGTTTATCCAATGACACAAATGAACTTATTGGATGCACAAGATTTGTTAAAAACCCTAATTGGACAAGAATAAGCCTAGGGAGGACGAAAATGACCAAAATGTTCCTCCAATGACACAAACACACCTATTGGATGCACAAGATTGCATAAAAACCCTAATTGGACAAGAATAAGACTAGGGAGGACGAAAATAACCTAAATGTTCCTCCAATGACACAAACACACCTATTGGATGCACAAGATTGCATATAAACCCTAATTCGACAAGAATAAGACTAGGGAGGACGAAAATGACCTAAATGTTCCTCCAATGACACAAACACACCTATTGGATGCACAAGATTGCATAAAAACCCTAATTGGACAAGAATAAGACTAGGGAGGACGAAAATGACCTAAATGTTCATCCAATGACACAAATGAACTTATTGGATGCACAATATTGCTTAAAACCCTAATTGGACAAGAATAAGACTAGGGGTTACGAAAATGACCTAAATGTTCATCCAATGAAACAAATGAACTTATTGGATGCACAAGATTGGTTAAAAACCCTAATTGGACAAGAATAAGCCTAGGGAGGACGAAAATGACATACATGTTCGTCCAATGACACAAACACACCTATTGGATGCACAAGATTGTATAAAAACCCTAATTGGATAAGAATAAGACTAGGGAGGACGAAAATGACCTAAATGTTCCTCCAATGACACAAACACACCTATTGGATGCACAAGATTGCATAAAAACCCTAATTGGACAAGAATAAGACTAGGGAGGACGAAAATGACCTAAATGTTCATCCAATGACACAATTGAACTTATTGCATGCACAAGATTGGTTAAAAACCTTAATTGGACAAGAATAAGCCTAGGGAGGACGAAAATGACCTAAATGTTCGTCCAATGACACAAACACACCTATTGGATGCACAAGATTGCATAAAAACCCTAATTGGACAAGAATAAGACTAGGGAGGACGAAAATGACCTAAATGTTCATCCAATGACACAAATGAACTTATTGGATGCACAAGATTGGTTAAAAACCCTAATTGGACAAGAATAAGCATAGGGAGGACGAAAATGACCTAAACGTTCATCCAATGACACAAACCCACATATTGGATGCACAAGATTGCTTAAAACCCTAATTGGACAAGAATAAGACTAGGGAGGACGAAAATGACTTAAATGTTCATCCAATGACACAAATGAACTTATTGAATGCACAAGATTGGTCAAAAACCCTAATCGGACAAGAATAAGCCTAGGGAGGATGAAAATGACCTAAATGTTCTTCCAATGACACAAACACACCTATTGGATGCACAAGATTGCATAAAAACCCTAATTGAACAAGAATAAGACTAGGGAGGACGAAAATGACCTAAATGTTCCTCCAATGACACAAACACACCTATTGGATGCACAAGATTGCATAAAAACCCTAATTGGACAAGAATAAGACTAGGGAGGACGAAAATGACCTAAATGTTCATCCAATGACACAAATGAACTTATTGGATGCACAAGATTGGTTAAAAACCCTAATTGGACAAGAATAAGCATAGGGAGGACGAAAATGACCTAAACGTTCATCCAATGACACAAACCCACATATTGGATGCACAAGATTGCTTAAAACCCTAATTGGACAAGAATAAGACTAGGGAGGATGAAAATCACCTAAATGTTCATCCAATGACACAAATGAACTTATTGAATGCACAAGATTGGTTAAAAACCCTAATTGGACAAGAATATGCCTAGGGAGGTCGAAAATGACCTAAGTGTTCTTCCAATGACACAAACATACATATTGGATGCACAAGATTGCATAAAAACCCTAATTGGACAAGAATAAGACTAGGGAGGACGAAAATGACCTAAATGTTCCTCCAATGACACAAACACACCTATTGGATGCACAAGATTGCATAAAAACCCTAATTGGACAAGAATAAGACTAGGGAGGACGAAAATGACCTAAATGTTCATCCAATGACACAAATGAACTTATTGGATGCACAAGATTGGTCAAAAACCCTAATTAGACAAGAATAAGCTTAGGGAGGACGAAAATGACCTAAATGTTCCTCCAATGACACAAACACACCTATTGGATGCACAAGATTGCATAAAAACCCTAATTGGACAAGAATAAGACTAGGGAGGACGAAAATGACCTAAATGTTCCGCCAATGACACAAACACACCTATTGGATGCACAAGATTGCATAAAAACCCTAATTGGACAAGAATAAGACTAGGGAGGACGAAAATGACCTAAATGTTCATCCAATGACACAAATGAACTTATTGGATGCACAAGATTGGTTAAAAACCCTAATTGGACAAGAATAAGACTAGGGAGGACGAAAATGACCTAAATGTTCGTCCAATGACACAAACACACCTCTTGGATGCACAAGATTGCATAAAAACCCTAATTGGACAAGAATAAGACTAGGGAGGACGTAAATGACCTAAATGTTCCACCAATGACACAAATGAACTTATTGGATGCACAAGGTTGGTTAAAAACCCTAAATAGACAAGAATAAGCCTAGGGAGGACGAAAATGACCTAAATGTTCAACCAATGACACAAATGAACTTATTGGATGCACAAGGTTGGTTAAAAACCCTAATTGGACAAGAATAAGCCTAGGGAGGACGAAAATGACCTAAATGTTCGTCAAATGACACAAACACACCTATTGGATGCACAAGATTGCATAAAAACCCTAATTGGACAAGAATAAGACTAGGGAGGACGAAAATGACCTAAATGTTCGTCCAATGACACAAATGAACTTATTGGATGCACAAGGTTGGTTAAAAACCCTAATTGGACAAGAATAAGACTTGGGATGACGAAAATGACCTAAATGTTCGTCTAATGACACAAATGAACTTATTGGATGCACAAGATTGGTTAAAAACCCTAATTGGACAAGAATAAGCATAGGGATGACGAAAATGACCTAAATGTTCGTCCAATGACACAAACACACCTATTGGATGCACAAGATTGAATAAAAACCCTAATTGGACAAGAATAAGACTAGGGAGGACGAAAATGACCTAAATGTTCCTCTAATGACACAAACACACCTATTGGATGCACAAGATTGCATAAAAACCCTAACTGGACAAGAATAAGACTAGAGAGGACGAAAATGACCTAAATGTTCCTCCAATGTCACAAATGAACTTATTGGATGCACATGATTGGTTAAAAACCCTAATTGGACAAGAATAAGCCTAGGGAGGACGAAAATGACCTAAATGTTCGTCCAATGACCCAAATGAACTTATTGGATGCACAAGATTGGTTAAAAACCCTAATTGGACAAGAATAAGCCTAGGGAGGACGAAAAAGACCTAAATGTTCCTCGAATGACACAAACGATCTTATTGGATGCACAAGATTGGCTAAAAACCCTAATTGGACAAGAATAAGCCTAGGGAGGACGAAAATGACCTAAATGTTCATCCAATGACACAAATGAACTTATAGGATGCACAAGATTGGTTAAAAACCCTAATTGGAGAAGAATAACCCTAGGGAGGACCGAAAATGACCTAAATGTTCATCCAATGACACAAATAAACTTATTGGATGCACATGATTGGTTAAAAACCCTAATTGGACAAGAATAAGCCTAGGGAGGACGAAAATGACCTAAATGTTCGTCTAATGACACAAATGAACTTATTGGATGCACAAGATTGTTGAAAATCCCTAATGGGACAAGAATAAGCCTAGGGAGGACGAAAATGACCTAAATGTTCTTCCAATGACACAAACACACCTATTGGATGCACAAGATAGAATAAAAACCCTAATTGGACAAGAATAAGACTAGGAAGGACGAAAATGACCTAAATGTTACTCCAATGACACAAACGAACTTATTGGATGCACAAGATTGGTTAAAAACCCTAATTAGACAAGAATAAGCCTAGGGAGGACGAAAATGACCTAAATGTTCCTCCAATGACACAAATGAACTTATTGGATGCACCAGATTGGCTAAAAACCCTAATTGGACAAGAATAAGCCTAGGGAGGACGAAAATGACCAAAATGTTCATCCAATGACACAAATGAACTTATTGGATGCACAAGGTTGGTTAAAAACCCAAATTGGACAAGAATATGACTTGGGATGACGAAAATGACCTAAATGTTCGTCTAATGACACAAATGAACTTATTGGATGCACAAGATTGGTTAAAAACCCTAATTGGACAAGAATAAGCATAGGGAGGACGAAAATGACCTAAATGTTCGTCCAATGACACAAACACACCTATTGGATGCACAAGATTGAATAAAAACCCTAATTGGACAAGAATAAGACTAGGGAGAACGAAAATGACCTAAATGTTCCTCCAATGACACAAACACACCTATTGGATGCACAAGATTGCATAAAACCCTAATTGGACAAGAATAAGACTAGGGAGGACGAAAATGACCTAAATGTTCATCCAATGACACAAATGAACTTTTTGGATGCACAAGATTGGTTAAAAACCCTAATTGGACAAGAATAAGCCTAGGGACGACGAAAATGATCTAAATGTTCATCCAATGACACAAACACACCTATTGGATGCACAAGATTGGTTAAAAACGCTAATTGGACAAGAATAAGCTTAGGGAGGACGAAAATGACCTAAATGTTCATCCAATGACACAAATGAACTTATTGGATGCAAAAGGTTGGTTAAAAACCCTAATTGGACAAGAATAAGCCTAGGGACGACGAAAATGACCTAAATGTTCATCCAATGACACAAATGAACTTATTGGATGCAAAAGATTGGTTAAAAACCATAATTGGACAAGAATAAGCCTAGGGAGGACGAAAATGACCTAAATGTTCATCCAATGACACAAACACACCTATTGGATGCACAAGATTGGTTAAAAACGCTAATTGGACAAGAATAAGCTTAGGGAGGACGAAAATTACCTAAATGTTCATCCAATGACACAAATGAACTTATTGGATGCAAAAGATTGGTTAAAAACCCTAATTGGACAAGAATAAGCCTAGGGACGACGAAAATGACCTAAATGTTCATCCAATGACACAAATGAACTTATTGGATGCAAAAGATTGGTTAAAAACCCTAATTGGACAAGAATAAGCCTAGGGAGGACGAAAATGACCTAAATGTTCATCCAATGCCACAAAAACACCTATTGGATGCACAAGATTACATAAAAACCCTAATTGGACAAGAATAAGCCTAGGGAGGACGAAAATGACCTAAATGTTCGTCCAATGACACAAATGAACTTATTGGATGCACAAGGTTGGTTAAAAACCCTAATTGGACAACAATAAGACTTGGGATGACGAAAATGACCTAAATGTTCGTCTAATGACACAAATGAACTTATTGGATGCACAAGATTGGTTAAAAACCCTAATTGGACAAGAATAAGCATATGGAGGACGAAAATGACCTAAATGTTCGTCCAATGACACAAACACACCTATTGGATGCACAAGATTGAATAAAAACCCTAATTGGACAAGAATAAGACTAGGGAGGACGAAAATGACCTAAATGTTCCTCTAATGACACAAACACACCTATTGGATGCACAAGATTGCATAAAAACCCTAACTGGACAAGAATAAGACTAGAGAGGACGAAAATGACCTAAATGTTCCTCCAATGTCACTAATGAACTTATTGGATGCACAACGTTGGCTAAAAACCCTAATTGGACAAGAATAAGCCTAGGGAGGACGAAAATGACCTAAATGTTCGTCCAATGACCCAAATGAACTTATTGGATGCACAAGATTGGTTAAAAACCCTAATTGGACAAGAATAAGCCTAGGGAGGACGAAAAAGACCTAAATGTTCCTCGAATGACACAAATGATCTTATTGGATGCACAAGATTGGCTAAAAACCCTAATTGGACAAGAATAAGCCTAGGGAGGACGAAAATGACCTAAATGTTCATCCAATGACACAAATGAACTTATAGGATGCACAAGATTGGTTAAAAACCCTAATTGGAGAAGAATAACCCTAGGGAGGACCGAAAATGACCTAAATGTTCATCCAATGACACAAATAAACTTATTGGATGCACATGATTGGTTAAAAACCCTAATTGGACAAGAATAAGCCTAGGGAGGACGAAAATGACCTAAATGTTCGTCTAATGACACGAATGAACTTATTGGATGCACAAGATTGTTTAAAATCCCTAATGGGACAAGAATAAGCCTAGGGAGGACGAAAATGACCTAAATGTTCTTCCAATGACACAAACACACCTATTGGATGCACAAGATAGAATAAAAACCCTAATTGGACAAGAATAAGACTAGGAAGGACGAAAATGACCTAAATGTTACTCCAATGACACAAACGAACTTATTGGATGCACAAGATTGGTTAAAAACCCTAATTGGACAAGAATAAGCCTAGGGAGGACGAAAATGACCTAAATGTTCCCTCCAATGACACAAATGAACTTATTGGATGCACATGATTGGTTAAAAACCCTAATGGGACAAGAATAAGCCTAGGGAGGACGAAAATGACCTAAATGTTCTTCCAATGACACAAACACACATATTGGATGCACAAGATTGAATAAAAACCCTAATTGGACAAGAATAAGACTAGGGAGGACGAAAATGACCTAAATGTTCCTCCAATGACACAAACGAACTTATTGGATGCACAAGATTGGTTAAAAACCCTAATTGGACAAGAATAAGCCTAGGGAGGACGAAAATGACCTAAATGTTCCTCCAATGACACAAATGAACTTATTGGATGCACCAGATTGGCTAAAAACCCTAATTGGACAAGAATAAGCATAGGGAGGACGAAAATGACCTAAATGTTCATCCAATGACACAAATGAACTTATTGGATGCACAAGGTTAGTTAAAAACCCTAATTGGACAAGAATAAGACTTTGGATGACGAAAATGACCTAAATGTTCGTCTAATGACACAAATGAACTTATTGGATGCACAAGATTGGGTAAAAACCCTAATTGGACAAGAATAAGCATAGGGAGGACGAAAATGACCTAAATGTTCGTCCAATGACACAAACACGCCTATTGGATGCACAAGATTGAATAAAAACCCTAATTGGACAAGAATAAGACTAGGGAGGACGAAAATGACCTAAATGTTCCTCAAATGACACAAACACACCTATTGGATGCACAAGGTTGGTTAAAAACCCTAATTGGACAAGAATAAGACTAGGGAGGACGAAAATGACCTAAATGTTCATCCAATGACACAAATGAACTTTTTGGATGCACAAGATTGGTTAAAAACCCTAATTGGACAAGAATAAGCCTAGGGACGACGAAAATGACCTAAATGTTCATCCAATGACACAAACACACCTATTGGATGCACAAGATTGGTTAAAAACGCTAATTGGACAAGAATAAGCCTAGGGAGGACGAAAATGACCTAAATGTTCATCCAATGACACAAATGAACTTATTGGATGCAAAAGATTGGTTAAAAACCCTAATTGGACAAGAATAAGCCTAGGGACGACGAAAATGACCTAAGTGTTCATCCAATGACACAAATGAACTTATTGGATGCACAAGATTGGTTAACAACCGTAATTGGACAAGAATAAGCCTAGGGAGGACGAAAATGACCTAAATGTTCATCCAATGACACAAATGAACTTATTGGATGCAAAAGATTGGTTAAAAACCCTAATTGGACAAGAATAAGCCTAGGGAGGACGAAAATGACCTAAATGTTCATCCAATGACACAAATGAACTTATTGGATGCACAAGATTGGTTAAAAACCCTAATTGGACAAGAATAAGCCTAGGGAGGACGAAAATGACCTAAATGTTCATCCAATGACACAAATGAACTTATTCGATGCACAAGATTGCATAAAAACCCTAATTGGACAAGAATAAGACTAGGGAGGACGAAATTGACCTAAATGTTCATCCAATGACACAAATGAACTTATTGTATGCACAAGATTGGTTAAAAACCCAAATTGGACAAGAATAAGCCTAGGGAGGACGAAAATGACCTAAATGTTCATCCAATGACACAAACACACATATTGGATGCACAAGATTGCTTAAAACCCTAATTGGACAAGACTAAGACTAGGGAGGACGAAAATGACCTAAATGTTCATCCAATGACACAAATGAACTTATTGGATGCACAAGATTGGTTAAAAACCCTAATTGGACAAGAATAAGCCTAGGGAGGACGAAAATGACCTAAATGTTCGTCCAATGACACAAATACACTTATTGGATGCACAAGATTGCTTAAAACCCTAATTGGACAAGAATAAGACTAGGGATGACGAAAACGACCTAAATGTTCATCCAATGACACAAATGAACTTATTGGATGCACAAGATTGGTTAAAAACCCTAATTGGACAAGAATAAGCCTAGGGAGGACGAAAATGAGCTAAATGTTCGTCAAATGACACAAACACACCTATTGGATGCACAAGATTGCATAAAAACCCTAATTGGACAAGAATAAGCCTAGGGAGGACGAAAATGACCTAAATGTTCATCCAATGACACAAATGAACTTATTGGATGCACAAGATTGGTTAAAAACCCTAACTGGACAAGAATAAGCCTAGGGAGGACGAGAATGACCTAAATGTTCGTCCAATGACACAAAGACACCTATTGGATGCACAAGATTGCATAAAAACCCTAATCGGACAAGAATAAGACTAGGGAGGACGAAAATGACCTAAATGTTCATCCAATGACACAAATGAACTTATTGGATGCACAAGATTGGTTAAAAACCCTAATTGGACAAGAATAAGCCTAGGGAGGACGAAAATGACCTAAATGTTCATCCAATGACACAAACATACCTATTGGATGAACAAGATTGGTTAGAAACCCTAATTGGACAAGAATAAGCCTAGGGAGGACGAAAATGACCTAAATGTTCATCCAATGACACAAACACACCTATTGGATGCACAAGATTGGTTAAAAACCCTAATTGGACAAGAATAAGCCTAGGGTGGACGAAAATGACCTAAATGCTTATCCAATGACACAAACACACCTATTGGATGCACAAGATTGGTTAAAAATCCTAATTGGATAAGAATAAGCATAGGGAGGACGAAAATGACCTAAATGTTCATCCAATGACACAAACACACCTATTGGATGCACAAGATTGGTTAAAAACCCTAATTGGACAAGAATAAGCCTAGGGAGGACGAAAATGACCTAAATGTTCATCCAATGACACAAATTCACCTATTGGATGCACAGGATTGGTTAGAAACCCTAATTGGACAAGAATAAGCCTAGGGAGGACGAAAATGACCTAAATGTTCATCCAATGACACAAACACACCTATTGGATGCACAAGATTGGTTAAAAACCCTAATTGGACAAGAATAAGCCTAGGGAGGACGAAAATGAACTAAATGTTAATCGAATGACACAAATGAACTTATTGGATGCACAAGATTGGTTAAAAACCCTAATTGGACAAGAATAAGCCTAGGGAGGACGAAAATGACCTAAATGTTCATCCAATGACACAAACACACCTATTGGATGCACAAGATTGGATAAAATCCCTAATTGGACAAGAATAAGCCTAGGGAGGACGAAAATGACCTAAATGTTCATCCAATGACACAAATGAACTTATTGGATGCACAAGATTGGTTAAAAACCCTAATTGGACAAGAATAAGCCTAGGGAGGACGAAAATTTCCTAAATGTTCATCCAATGACACAAACACACCTATTGGATGCACAAGATTGTATAAAAACCCTAATTCGACAAGAATAAGACTAGGGAGGACGAAAATGACCTAAATGTTCCTCCAATGACACAAACACACCTATTGGATGCACAGGATTGCATAAAAACCCTAATTGGACAAGAATAAGCCTAGGGAGGACGAAAATGACCTAAATGTTCCTCCAATGACACAAACACACCTATAGGATGCACAAGATTGCATAAAAACCCTAATTGGACAAGAACAAGCCTAGGGAGGACGAAAATGACCTAAATGTTCATCCAATGACACAAATGAACTTATTGGATGCACAAGATTGGTTAAAAACCCTAATTGGACAAGAATAAGCCTAGGGAGGACGTAAATGATCTAAATGTTCATACAATGACACAAATGAACTTATTGGATGCACGAGATTGGTTAAAAACCCTAATTGGACAAGAATAAGCATAGGGAGGACGAAAATGATCTAAATGTTCATCCAATGACACAAACACACATATTGGATGCACAAGATTGCTTAAAACCCTAATTGGACAAGAATAAGACTAGGGATGACGAAAACGACCTAAATGTTCATCCAATGACACAAATGAACTTATTGGATGCACAAGATTGGTTAAAAACCCTAATTGGACAAGAATAAGCCTAGGGAGGACGAAAATGACCTAAATGTTCGTCCAATGACACAAACACACATATTGGATGCCCAAGATTGCATAAAAACCCTAATTGGACAAGAATAAGACTAGGGAGGACGAAAATGACCTAAATGTTCATCCAATGACACAAATGAACTTATTGGATGCACAAGATTGGTTAAAAACCCTAATTGGACAAGAATAAGCCTAGGGACGACGAAAATGACCTAAATGTTCATCCAATGACACAAACACACCTATTGGATGCACAAGATTGGTTAAAAATGCTAATTGGACAAGAATAAGCCTAGGGAGGACGAAAATGACCTAAATGTTCATCCAATGACACAAATGAACTTATTGGATGCAAAAGATTGGTTAAAAACCCTAATTGGACAAGAATAAGCCTAGGGACGACGAATATGACCTAAATGTTACTCCAATGACACAAACGAACTTATTGGATGCACAAGATTGGTTAAAAACCCTAATTGGACAAGAATAAGCCTAGGGAGGACGAAAATGACCTAAATGTTCCCTCCAATGACACAAATGAACTTATTGGATGCACATGATTGGTTAAAAACCCTAATGGGACAAGAATAAGCCTAGGGAGGACGAAAATGACCTAAATGTTCTTCCAATGACACAAACACACATATTGGATGCACAAGATTGAATAAAAACCCTAATTGGACAAGAATAAGACTAGGGAGGACGAAAATGACCTAAATGTTCCTCCAATGACACAAACGAACTTATTGGATGCACAAGATTGGTTAAAAACCCTAATTGGACAAGAATAAGCCTAGGGAGGACGAAAATGACCTAAATGTTCCTCCAATGACACAAATGAACTTATTGGATGCACCAGATTGGCTAAAAACCCTAATTGGACAAGAATAAGCCTAGGGAGGACGAAAATGACCTAAATGTTCATCCAATGACACAAATGAACTTATTGGATGCACAAGGTTGGTTAAAAACCCTAATTGGACAAGAATAAGACTTGGGATGACGAAAATGACCTAAATGTTCGTCTAATGACACAAATGAACTTATTGGATGCACAAGATTGGGTAAAAACCCTAATTGGACAAGAATAAGCATAGGGAGGACGAAAATGACCTAAATGTTCGTCCAATGACACAAACACACCTATTGGATGCACAAGATTGAATAAAAACCCTAATTGGACAAGAATAAGACTAGGGAGGACGAAAATGACCTAAATGTTCCTCAAATGACACAAACACACCTATTGGATGCACAAGATTGCATAAAAACCCTCATTGGACAAGAATAAGACTAGGGAGGACGAAAATGACCTAAATGTTCATCCAATGACACAAATGAACTTTTTGGATGCACAAGATTGGTTAAAAACCCTAATTGGACAAGAATAAGCCTAGGGACGACGAAAATGACCTAAATGTTCATCCAATGACACAAACACACCTATTGGATGCACAAGATTGGTTAAAAACGCTAATTGGACAAGAATAAGCTTAGGGAGGACGAAAATGACCTAAATGTTCATCCAATGACACAAATGAACTTATTGGATGCACAAGATTGGTTAAAAACCCTAATTGGACAAGAATAAGCCTAGGGAGGACGAAAATGACCTAAATGTTCATCCAATGACACAAATGAACTTATAGGATGCACAAGATTGGTTAAAAACCCTAATTGGAGAAGAATAACCCTAGGGAGGACCGAAAATGACCTAAATGTTCATCCAATGACACAAATAAACTTATTGGATGCACATGATTGGTTAAAAACCCTAATTGGACAAGAATAAGCCTAGGGAGGACGAAAATGACCTAAATGTTCGTCTAATGACACGAATGAACTTATTGGATGCACAAGATTGTTTAAAATCCCTAATGGGACAAGAATAAGCCTAGGGAGGACGAAAATGACCTAAATGTTCTTCCAATGACACAAACACACCTATTGGATGCACAAGATAGAATAAAAACCCTAATTGGACAAGAATAAGACTAGGAAGGACGAAAATGACCTAAATGTTACTCCAATGACACAAACGAACTTATTGGATGCACAAGATTGGTTAAAAACCCTAATTGGACAAGAATAAGCCTAGGGAGGACGAAAATGACCTAAATGTTCCTCCAATGACACAAATGAACTTATTGGATGCACCAGATTGGCTAAAAACCCTAATTGGACAAGAATAAGCCTAGGGAGGACGAAAATTACCTAAATGTTCGTCCAACGACACAAACACACCTATTGGATGCACAAGATTGGTTAAAAACCCTAATTGGACAAGAATAAGCCTAGGGAGGACGAAAATGACCTAAATGTTCGTCCAATGACGCAACACACCTATTGGATGCACAAGATTGCACAAAAAACCCTAATTGGTCAAGAATAAGACTAGGGAGGACGAAAATGACCTAAATGTTCCTCCAATGACACAAATGAACTTATTGGATGCACAAGATTGGTTAAAAACCCTAATTGGACAAGAATAAGCCTAGGGAGGACGAAAATGACCTAAATGTTCCTCCAATGACACAAATGAACTTATTGGATGCACCAGATTGGCTAAAAACCCTAATTGGACAAGAATGAGCCTAGGGAGGACGAAAATGACCTAAATGTTCATCCAATGACACAAATGATCTTATTGGATGCACAAGATTGGTTAAAAACCCTAATTGGACAAGAATAAGCCTTGGGAGGACGGAAATGACCTAAATGTTCATCCAATGACACAAATCAACTTATTGGATACACATGATTGGTTAAAAACCCTAATTGGACAAGAATAAGCCTAGGGAGGACGAAAATGACCTAAATGTTCGTCTAATGACACAAATGAACTTATTGGATGCACAAGATTGGTTAAAAACCCTAATTGGACAAGAATAAGCCTAGGGAGGACGAAAATGACCTAAATGTTCCTCCAATGACACAAATGAACTTATTGGATGCACCAGATTGGCTAAAAACCCTAATTGGACAAGAATAAGCCTAGGGAGGACGAAAATGACCTAAATATTCCTCCAATGACACAAATGAACTTATTGGACGCACCAGATTGGCTAAAAACCTTAATTGGACAAGAATAAGCCTAGGGAGGACGAAAATGACGTAAATGTTCATCCAATGACACAAATAAACTTATTGGATGCACATGATTGGTTAAAACCCTAATTGGACAAGAATAAGCTTAGGGAGGACGAAAATGACCTAAATGTTCGTCTAATGATACTAATGAACTTATTGGATGCACAAGATTGGTTAAAAACCCTAATTGGACAAGAATAAGCCTAGGGAGGACGAAAATGACCTAAAGGTTCGTCCAATGACACAAACACACCTATTGGATGCACAAGATTGCATAAAAACCCTAATTGGACAAGAATAAGACTAGGGAGGACGAAAATGACCTAAATGTTCATCCAATGACACAAACACACCTATTGGATGCACAAGAATGCATAAAAACCCTAATTGGACAAGAATAAGACTAGGGAGGACGAAAATGACCTAAATGTTCATCCAATGACACAAATGAACTTATTGGATGCACAAGATTGGTTAAAAACCCTAATTGGACAAGAATAAGCCTAGGGAGGACGAAAATGACCTAAATGTTCATCAAATGACTAAACACACTTATTGGATGCACAAGATTGGTTAGAAACCCTAATTGGACAAGAATAAGCCTAGGGAGGACGAAAATGACCTAAATGTTCATCCAATGACACAAACACACCTATTGGATGCACAAGATTGGTTAAAAACCCTAATTGGACAAGAATAAGCCTAGGGTGGATTAAAATGACCTAAATGTTTATCCAATGACACAAATGAACTTATTGGATGCACAAGATTGGTTAGAAACCCTAATTGGACAAGAATAAGCCTAGGGAGGACGAAAATGACCTAAATGTTCATCCAATGACACAAACACACCTATTGGATGCACAAGATTGGTTAAAAACCCTAATTGGACAAGAATAAGCCTAGGGAGGACGAAAATGACCTAAATGTTAATCCAATGACACAAATGAATTTATTGGATGCACAAGATTGGTTAAAAACCCTAATTGGACAAGAATAAGCCTAGGGAGGACAAAAATGACCTAAATGTTCATCCAATGACACAAACACACCTATTGGATGCACAAGATTGTTTAGAAAACATAATTGGACAAGAATAAGCCTAGGGAGGACGAAAATGATCTAAATGTTCATCCAATGACACAAATGAACATATTGGATGCACAAGATTGGTTAAAAACCCTAATTGGACAAGAATAAGCCTAGGGAAGACGAAAATGACCTAAATGTTCATCCAATGACACAAACACACCTATTGGATGCACAAGATTGTTTAGAAACCCTAATTGGACAAGAATAAGCCTAGGGAGGACGAAAATGACAAAAATGTTCATCCAATGACACAAATGAACATATTGGATGCACAAGATTGGTTAAAAACCCTAATTGGACAAGAATAAGCCTAGGGAAGACGAAAATGACCTAAATGTTCATCCAATGACACAAACACACCTATTGGATGCACAAGATTGGTTAAAAACCCTAATTGGACAAGAATAAGCCTAGGGAGGACGAAAATGACCTAAATGTTCATCCAATGACACAAACACACCTATTGGATGCACAAGATTGTTTAGAAACCCTAATTGGACAAGAATAATCCTAGGGAGGACGAAAATGACCTAAATGTTCATCCAATGACACAAATGAACTTATTGGATGCACAAGATTGGTTAAAAACCCTAATTGGACAAGAATAAGCCTAGGGAGGACGAAAATGACCTAAATGTTCATCCAATGACACAAACACACCTATTGGATGCACAGGATTGCATAAAAACCCTAATTGGACAAGAATAAGCCTATGGAGGACGAAAATGACCTAAATGTTCGTCCAATGACACAAACACACCTATTGGATGCACAAGATTGCATAAAAACCCCCAATTGGACAAGAATAAGCCTAGGGAGGACGAAAATGACCTAAATGTTCATCCAATGACACAAATGAACTTATTGGATGCACAAGATTGGTTAAAAACCCTAATTGGACAAGAATAAGCCTAGGGAGGACGAAAATGACCTAAATGTTCATCCAATGACACAAATGAACTTATTGGATGCACAAGATTGGTTAAAAACCCTAATTGGACAAGAATAAGCCTAGGGAGGACGAAAATGACCTTAATGTTCATCCAATGACACAAATGAACTTATTGGATGCACAACATTGGTTAAAAACCCTAATTGGACAAGAATAAGCCTAGGGAGGACGAAAATGACCTTAATGTTCGTCCAATGACACCAACACACATATTGGATGAACAAGATTGCTTAAAACCCTAATTGGACAAGAATAAGACTAGGGAGGACGAAAATGACCTAAATGTTCATCCAATGACACAAATGAACTTATTGGATGCAAAAGATTGGTTAAAAACCCTAATTGGACAAGAATAAGCATAGGGAGGACGAAAATGACCTAAATGTTCATCCAATGACACAAATGAACTTATTGGATGCAAAAGATTGGTTAAAAACCCTAATTGGACAAGAATAAGCCTAAGGAGGACGAAAATGACCTAAATGTTCATCCACTGACACAAAAACACCTATTGAATGCACAAGATTGCATAAAAACCCTAATTGGACAAGAATAAGCCTAGGGATGACGAAAATGACCTAAATGTTCCTCCAATGACACAAATGAACTTATTGGATGCACCAGATTGGCTAAAAACCCTAATTGGACAAGAATAAGCCTAGGGAGGACGAAAATGACCTAAATGTTCATCCAATGACACAAATGAACTTATTGGATGCACAAGGTTGGTTAAAAACCCTAATTGGACAAGAATAAGACTTGGGATGACGAAAATGACCTAAATGTTCGTCTAATGACACAAATGAACTTATTGGATGCACAAGATTGGTTAAAAACCCTAATTGGACAAGAATAAGCATAGGGATGACGAAAATGACCTAAATGTTCGTCCAATGACACAAACACACCTATTGGATGCACAAGATTGAATAAAAACCCTAATTGGACAAGAATAAGACTAGGGAGGACGAAAATGACCTAAATGTTCCTCTAATGACACAAACACACCTATTGGATGCACAAGATTGCATAAAAACCCTAACTGGACAAGAATAAGACTAGAGAGGACGAAAATGACCTAAATGTTCCTCCAATGACACAAATGAACTTATTGGATGCACAAGGTTGGCTAAAAACCCTAATTGGACAAGAATAAGACTAGAGAGGACGAAAATGACCTAAATGTTCCTCCAATGACCCAAATGAACTTATTGGATGCACAAGATTGGTTAAAAACCCTAATTGGACAAGAATAAGCCTAGGGAGGACGAAAAAGACCTAAATGTTCCTCCAATGACACAAATGATCTTATTGGATGCACAAGATTAGCTAAAAACCCTAATTGGACAAGAATAAGCCTAGGGAGGACGAAAATGACCTAAATGTTCATCCAATGACACAAATGAACTTATAGGATGCACAAGATTGGTTAAAAACCCTAATTGGAGAAGAATAACCCTAGGGAGGACCGAAAATGACCTAAATGTTCATCCAATGACACAAATAAACTTATTGGATGCACATGATTGGTTAAAAACCCTAATTGGACAAGAATAAGCCTAGGGAGGACGAAAATGACCTAAATGTTCGTCTAATGACACGAATGAACTTATTGGATGCACAAGATTGTTTAAAATCCCTAATGGGACAAGAATAAGCCTAGGGAGGACGAAAATGACCTAAATGTTCTTCCAATGACACAAACACACCTATTGGATGCACAAGATAGAATAAAAACCCTAATTGGACAAGAATAAGACTAGGAAGGACGAAAATGACCTAAATGTTACTCCAATGACACAAACGAACTTATTGGATGCACAAGATTGGTTAAAAACCCTAATTGGACAAGAATAAGCCTAGGGAGGACGAAAATGACCTAAATGTTCCTCCAATGACACAAATGAACTTATTGGATGCACCAGATTGGCTAAAAACCCTAATTGGACAAGAATAAGCCTAGGGAGGACGAAAATTACCTAAATGTTCGTCCAACGACACAAACACACCTATTGGATGCACAAGATTGGTTAAAAACCCTAATTGGACAAGAATAAGCCTAGGGAGGACGAAAATGACCTAAATGTTCGTCCAATGACGCAACACACCTATTGGATGCACAAGATTGCACAAAAAACCCTAATTGGTCAAGAATAAGACTAGGGAGGACGAAAATGACCTAAATGTTCCTCCAATGACACAAATGAACTTATTGGATGCACAAGATTGGTTAAAAACCCTAATTGGACAAGAATAAGCCTAGGGAGGACGAAAATGACCTAAATGTTCCTCCAATGACACAAATGAACTTATTGGATGCACCAGATTGGCTAAAAACCCTAATTGGACAAGAATGAGCCTAGGGAGGACGAAAATGACCTAAATGTTCATCCAATGACACAAATGATCTTATTGGATGCACAAGATTGGTTAAAAACCCTAATTGGACAAGAATAAGCCTTGGGAGGACGGAAATGACCTAAATGTTCATCCAATGACACAAATCAACTTATTGGATACACATGATTGGTTAAAAACCCTAATTGGACAAGAATAAGCCTAGGGAGGACGAAAATGACCTAAATGTTCGTCTAATGACACAAATGAACTTATTGGATGCACAAGATTGGTTAAAAACCCTAATTGGACAAGAATAAGCATAGGGAGGACGAAAATGACCTAAATGTTCATCCAATGACACAAATCAACTTATTGGATGCACATGATTCGTTAAAAACCCTAATTGGACAAGAATAAGCCTAGGGAGGACGAAAATGACCTAAATGTTCATCCAATGACACAAATGAACTTATTGGATGCACAAGATTGGTTAAAAACCCTAATTGGACAAGAATAAGCCTAGGGAGGACGAAAATGACCTAAATGTTCATCAAATGACACAAACACACCTATTGGATGCACAAGATTGGTTAGAAACCCTAATTGGACAAAAATAAGCCTAGGGAGGACGAAAATGACCTAAATGTTAATCCAATGACACAAATGAACTTATTGGATGCACAAGATTGCTTAAAACCCTAATTGGACAAGAATAAGACTAGGGAGGACGAAAATGACCTAAATGTTCATCCAATGACACAAACACACCTATTGGATGCACAAGATTTGTTAAAAACCATAATTGCACAAAACTAAGCCTAGTGAGGACGAAAACAACCTAAATGTTCATCCAATGACACAAATGAACTTATTGGATGCACAAGATTGCTTAAAACCCTAATTGGACAAGAATAAGACTAGGGAGGACGAAAATGACCTAAATGTTCATCCAATGACACAAACACACCTATTGGATCCACAAGATTGGTTAGAAACCCTAATTGAACAAGAATAAGCCTAGGGAGGACGAAAATGACCTAAATGTTCATCCAATGACACAAATGAACTTATTGGATGCACAAGATTGGTTAAAAACCCTAATTGGACAAGAATAAGCCTAGGGAGGACGAAAATGACCTAAATGTTCATCCAATGACACAAATGAACTTATTGGATGCACAAGATTGGTTAAAAACCCTAATTGGACAAGAATAAGCCTACGGAGGACGAAAATGATCTAAATGTTCATCCAATGACACAAATGAACTTATTGGATGCACAAGATTGGTTAAAAACCCTAATTGGACAAGAATAAGCATAGGGAGGACGAAAATGACCTAAATGTTCATCCAATGACACAAACACACATATTGGATGCACAAGATCGCTTAAAACCCTAATTGGACAAGAATAAGACTAGGGATGACGAAAATGACCTAAATGTTCATCCAATGACACAAATGAACTTATTGGATGCACAAGATTGGTTAAAAACCCTAATTGGACAAGAATAAGCCTAGGGAGGACGAAAATAACCTAAATGTTCATCCAATGACACAAATAAACTTATTGGATGCACATGATTGGTTAAAAACCCTAATTGGACAAGAATAAGCCTAGGGAGGACGAAAATGACCTAAATGTTCGTCTAATGACACAAATGAACTTATTGGATGCACAAGATTGTTTAAAATCCCTAATGGGACAAGAATAAGCCTAGGGAGGACGAAAATGACCTAAATGTTCTTCCAATGACACAAACACACCTATTGGATGCACAAGATTGAATAAAAACCCTAATTGGACAAGAATAAGACTAGGGAGGACGAAAATGACCTAAATGTTACTCCAATGACACAAACGAACTTATTGGATGCACAAGATTGGTTAAAAACCCTAATTGGACAACAATAAGCCTAGGGAGGACGAACATGACCTAAATGTTCCTCACATGACACAAATGAACTTATTGGATGCACCAGATTGGCTAAAAACCCTAATTGGACAAGAATAAGCCTAGGGAGGACGAAAATGACCTAAATGTTCATCCAATGACACAAATGAACTTATTGGATGCACAAGGTTGGTTAAAAACCCAAATTGGACAAGAATAAGACTTGGGACGACGAAAATGACCTAAATGTTCGTCTAATGACACAAATGAACTTATTGGATGCACAAGTATTGGTTAAAAACCCTAATTGGACAAGAATAAGCATAGGGAGGACGAAAATGACCTAAATGTTCGTCCAATGACACAAACACACCTATTGGATGCACAAGATTGAATAAAAACCCTAATTGGACAAGAATAAGACTAGGGAGGACGAAAATGACCTAAATGTTCCTCAAATGACACAAACACACCTATTGGATGCACAAGATTGCATAAAAACCCTCATTGGACAAGAATAAGACTAGGGAGGACGAAAATGACCTAAATGTTCATCCAATGACACAAATGAACTTTTTGGATGCACAAGATTGGTTAAAAACCCTAATTGGACAAGAATAAGCCTAGGGACGACGAAAATGACCTAAATGTTCATCCAATGACACAAACACACCTATTGGATGCACAAGATTGGTTAAAAATGCTAATTGGACAAGAATAAGCCTAGGGAGGACGAAAATGACCTAAATGTTCATCCAATGACACAAATGAACTTATTGGATGCAAAAGATTGGTTAAAAACCCTAATTGGACAAGAATAAGCCTAGGGACGACGAATATGACCTAAATGTTCATCCAATGACACAAATGAACTTATTGGATGCAAAATATTGGTTAAAAACCCTAATTGGACAAGAATAAGCCTAGGGAGGACGAAAATGACCTAAATGTTCATCCAATGACACAAAAACACCTATTGGATGCACAAGATTACATAAAAACCCTAATTGGACAAGAATAAGCCTAGGGAGGACGAAAATGACCTAAATGTTCGTCCAATGACACAAATGAACTTCTTGGATGCACAAGATTGGTTAAAAACCCTAATTGGACAAGAATAAGCCTAGGGAGGACGAAAAAGACCTAAATGTTCCTCGAATGACACAAATGATCTTATTGGATGCACAAGATTGGCTAAAAACCCTAATTGGACAAGAATAAGCCTAGGGAGGACGAAAATGACCTAAATGTTCATCCAATGACACAAATGAACTTATAGGATGCACAAGATTGGTTAAAAACCCTAATTGGAGAAGAATAACCCTAGGGAGGACTGAAAATGACCTAAATGTTCATCCAATGACACAAATAAACTTATTGGATGCACATGATTGGTTAAAAACCCTAATTGGACAAGAATAAGCCTAGGGAGGACGAAAATGACCTAAATGTTCGTCTAATGACACAAATGAACTTATTGGATGCACAAGATTGTTTAAAATCCCTAATGGGACAAGAATAAGCCTAGGGAGGACGAAAATGACCTAAATGTTCTTCCAATGACACAAACACACCTATTGGATGCACAAGATAGAATAAAAACCCTAATTGGACAAGAATAAGACTAGGAAGGACGAAAATGACCTAAATGTTACTCCAATGACACAAACGAACTTATTGGATGCACAAGATTGGTTAAAAACCCTAATTGGACAAGAATAAGCCTAGGGAGGACGAAAATGACCTAAATGTTCCTCCAATGACACAAATGAACTTATTGGATGCACCAGATTGGCTAAAAACCCTAATTGGACAAGAATAAGCCTAGGGAGGACGAAAATTACCTAAATGTTCGTCCAACGACACAAACACACCTATTGGATGCACAAGATTGGTTAAAAACCCTAATTGGACAAGAATAAGCCTAGGGAGGACGAAAATGACCTAAATGTTCGTCCAATGACGCAACACACCTATTGGATGCACAAGATTGCACAAAAAACCCTAATTGGTCAAGAATAAGACTAGGGAGGACGAAAATGACCTAAATGTTCCTCCAATGACACAAATGAACTTATTGGATGCACAAGATTGGTTAAAAACCCTAATTGGACAAGAATAAGCCTAGGGAGGACGAAAATGACCTAAATGTTCCTCCAATGACACAAATGAACTTATTGGATGCACCAGATTGGCTAAAAACCCTAATTGGACAAGAATGAGCCTAGGGAGGACGAAAATGACCTAAATGTTCATCCAATGACACAAATGATCTTATTGGATGCACAAGATTGGTTAAAAACCCTAATTGGACAAGAATAAGCCTTGGGAGGACGGAAATGACCTAAATGTTCATCCAATGACACAAATCAACTTATTGGATACACATGATTGGTTAAAAACCCTAATTGGACAAGAATAAGCCTAGGGAGGACGAAAATGACCTAAATGTTCGTCTAATGACACAAATGAACTTATTGGATGCACAAGATTGGTTAAAAACCCTAATTGGACAAGAATAAGCCTAGGGAGGACGAAAATGACCTAAATGTTCCTCCAATGACACAAATGAACTTATTGGATGCACCAGATTGGCTAAAAACCCTAATTGGACAAGAATAAGCCTAGGGAGGACGAAAATGACCTAAATATTCCTCCAATGACACAAATGAACTTATTGGACGCACCAGATTGGCTAAAAACCTTAATTGGACAAGAATAAGCCTAGGGAGGACGAAAATGACGTAAATGTTCATCCAATGACACAAATAAACTTATTGGATGCACATGATTGGTTAAAACCCTAATTGGACAAGAATAAGCTTAGGGAGGACGAAAATGACCTAAATGTTCGTCTAATGATACTAATGAACTTATTGGATGCACAAGATTGGTTAAAAACCCTAATTGGACAAGAATAAGCCTAGGGAGGACGAAAATGACCTAAATGTTCCTCCAATGACACAAATAAACTTATTGGATGCACATGATTGGTTAAAACCCTAATTGGACAAGAATAAGCTTAAGGAGGACGAAAATGACCTAAATGTTCGTCTAATGACACAAATGAACTTATTGGATGCACAAGATTGGTTAAAAACCCTAATTGGACAAGAATAAGCCTAGGGAGGACGAAAATGACCTAAATGTTCCTCCAATGACACAAATGAACTTATTGGATGCACCAGATTGGCTAAAAACCCTAATTGGACAAGAATAAGCCTAGGGAGGACGAAAATGACCTAAATGTTCCTCCAATGACATAAATGAACTTATTGGATGCACCAGATTGGCTAAAAACCCTAATTGGACAAGAATAAGCCTAGGGAGGACGAAAATGACCTAAATGTTCATCCAATGACACAAATGAACTTATTGGATGCACAAGATTGGTTAAAAACCCTAATTGGACAAGAATAAGCCTAGGGAGGACGAAAATGACCTAAATGTTCATCCAATGACACAAATGAACTTATTGGATGCACAAGATTGGTTAAAAACCCTAATTGGACAAGAATAAGCCTAGGGAGGACGAAAATGACCTAAATGTTCATCCAATGACACAAATGAACTTATTAGATGCACAAGATTGATTAAAAACCCTAATTGGACAAGAATAAGCCTAGGGAGGACGAAAATGACCTAAATGTTCCTCCAATTACACAAACACACCTATTGGATGCAAAAGATTGCATAAAAACACTAATTGGACAAGAATAAGATTAAGGAGGACGAAAATGACCTTAATGTTCCTCCAATGACACAAACACACCCATTGGATGCACAAGATTGCATAAAAACCCTAATTGGAGAAGAATAAGACTAGGGAGGACGAAAATGACCTAAATGTTCATCCAATGACCCAAATGAACATATTGGATGCACAAGATTGATTAAAAACCCTAAGAATAAGCATAGGGAGGACGAAAATTACCTAAATGTTCATCCAATGACACAAACACACATATTGGATGCACAAGATTGCTTAAAACCCTAATTGGACAAGAATAAGACTAGATAGGACGAAAATGACCTAAATGTTAATCCAATGACACAAATGAACTTATTGGAAGCACAAGATTGGTTAAAAACCCTAATTGGACAAGAATAAGCCTAGGGAGGACGAAAATGACCTAAATGTTTGTCCAATGACACAAACAGACCTATTGGATGCACAAGATTGCATAAAATCCCTAATTGGACAAGAATAAGACTAGGGAGGACGAAAATGACCTAAATGTTCCTCCAATGACACAAACACACCTATTGGATGCACAAGATTGCATAAAAACCCTAATTGGACAAGAATAAGACTAGGGAGGAAGTAAATGACCTAAATGTTCCAACAATGACACAAATGAACTTATTGGATGCACAAGGTTGGTTAAAAACCCTAATTGGACAAGAATAAGACTAGGGAGGACGAAAATGACCTAAATGTTCATCCAATGACACAAATGAACTTATTGGATGCACAAGATTGGTTAAAAACCCTAATTGGACAAGAATAAGCCTAGGGAGGACGAAAATGACCTAAATGTTCGTCCAATGACACAAACACACCTATTGGATGCACAAGATTGCAAAAAAAACCCTAATTGGACAAGAATAAGACTAGGGAGGACGAAAATGACCTAAATGTTTCTCCAATGACACAAATACACCTATTGGATGCACAAGATTGTATAAAAACCCTAATTCGACAAGAATAAGACTAGGGAGGACGAAAATGACCTAAATGTTCCTCCAATGACACAAACACACCTATTGGATGCACAAGATTGCATAAAAACCCTAATTGGACAAGAATAAGACTAGGGAGGACGTAAATGACCTAAATGTTCCACCAATGACACAAATGAAATTATTGGATGCACAAGGTTGGTTAAAAATCCTAATTGGACAAGAATAAGCCTAGGGAGGACGAAAATGACCTAAATGTTCATCCAATGACACAAATGAACTTATTGGATGCACAAGATTGGTTAAAAACCCTAATTGGACAAGAATAAGCCTAGGGAGGACGAAAATGACCTAAATGTTCGTCCAATGACACAAACACACCTATTGGATGCACAAGATTGCATAAAAACCCTAATTGGACAAGAATAAGACTAGGGAAGACGAAAATGACCTAAATGTTCATCCAATGACACAAACACACATATTAGATGCACAAGATTGGTTAAAAACCCTAATTGGACAAGAATAAGCCTAGGGAGGACGAAAATGACATAAATGTTCCACCAATGACACAAATGAACTTATTGGATGCACATGATTGGTTAAAATCCCTAATTGAACAAGAATAAGCCTAGGGTGGACGAAAATCACCTAAATGTTTATCCAATGACACAAATGAATTTATTAGATGCACAAGATTGGTTAAAAACCCTAATTGGACAAGAAAAAGCCTAGGGAGGACGAAAATGACCTAAATGTTCATCCAATGACACAAATGAACTTATTGGATGCACAAGATTGGTTAAAAACCCTAATTGAACAACAATAAGCCTAGGGAGGGCGAAAATGACCTAAATGTTCGTCCATTTACACAAACACACCTATTGGATGCACAAGATTGCATAAAAACCCTAACTGGACAAGAATAAGACTAGAGAGGACGAAAATGACCTAAATGTTCCTCCAATGACACAAATGAACTTATTGGATGCACAAGATTGGCTAAAACCCCTAATTGGACAAGAATAAGCCTAGGGAGGACGAAAATGACCTAAATGTTCGTCCAATGACCCAAATGAACTTATTGGATGCACAAGATTGGTTAAAAACCCTAATTGGACAAGAATAAGCCTAGGGAGGACGAAAATGACCTAAATGTTCCTCCAATGACACAAATGAACTTATTGGATGCACCAGATTGGCTAAAAACCCTAATTGGACAAGAATAAGCCTAGGGAGGACGAAAATGACCTAAATGTTCGACCAATGACACAAACACACCTATTGGATGCACAAGATTGCATAAAAACCCTAATTGGACAAGAATAAGACTAGGGAGGACGAAAATGACCTAAATGTTCCTCCAATGACACAAATGAACTTATTGGATGCACAAGATTTGTTAAAAATCCTAATTGGACAAGAATAAGCCTAGGGAGGACGAAAATGACCTAAATGTTCCTCCAATGACACAAATGAACTTATTGGATGCACCAGATTGGCTAAAAACCCTAATTGGACAAGAATAAGCCTAGGGAGGACGAAAATGAACTAAATGTTCATCCAATGACACAAATGAACTTATTGGATGCAAAAGATTGGTTAAAAACCCTAATTGGACAAGAATAAGCCTAGGGAGGACGAAAATGACCTAAATGTTCATCCAATGACACAAAAACACCTATTGGATGCACAAGATTACATAAAAACCCTAATTGGACAAGAATAAGCCTAGGGAGGACGAAAATGACCTAAATGTTCGTCCAATGACACAAATGAACTTCTTGGATGCACAAGATTGGTTAAAAACCCTAATTGGACAAGAATAAGCCTAGGGAGGACGAAAATGACCTAAATGTTCATCCAATGACACAAAAACACCTATTGGATGCACAAGATTACATAAAAACCCTAATTGGACAAGAATAAGCCTAGGGAGGACGAAAATGACCTAAATGTTCGTCCAATGACACAAATGAACTTATTGGATGCACAAGATTGGTTAAAAACCCTAATTGGACAAGAATAAGCCTAGGGAGGACGAAAATGACCTAAATGTTCATCCAATGACACAAATCAATTTATTGGATGAACATGATTGGTTAAAAACCCTAATTGGACAAGATTAAGCCTAGGGAGGATGAAAATGACCTAAATGTTCGTCTAATGACACAAATGAACTAATTGGATGCACAAGATTGGTTAAAAATCCTTATTGGACAAGAATAAGCCTAGGGAGGACGAAAATGACCTAAATGTTCGTCAAATGACACAAACACACCTATTGGATGCACAAGATTGAATAAAACCCTAATTGGACAAGAATAAGACTAGGGAGGACGAAAATGACCTAAATGTTCCTCCAATGACACAAACACACCTATTGGATGTACAAGATTGCATAAAAACCCTAATTGGACCAGAATAAGACTAGAGAGGACTAAAATGACCTAAATGTTCGTCCAATGACACAAACACACATATTGGATGCACAAGACTGGTTAAAAACCCTAATTGGACAAGAATAAGCCTAGGGAGGACGAAAATGACCTAAAAGTTCCCTCCAATGACACAAATGAACTTATTGGATGCACATGATTGGTTAAAAACCCTAATTGGACAAGAATAAGCCTAGGGAGGATGAAAATGACCTAAGTGTTCGTCTAATGACACAAATGAACTTATTGGATGCACAAGATTGGTTAAAATCCCTAATTGGAGAAGAATAACCCTAGGGAGGACGAAAATGACCTAAATGTTCATCCAATGACACAAATAAACTTATTGGATGCACATGATTGGTTAAAAACCCTAATTGGACAAGAATAAGCCTAGGGAGGACGAAAATGACCTAAATGTTCGTCTAATGACACAAATTAACTTATTGGATGCACAAGATTGTTTAAAATCCCTAATGGGACAAGAATAAGCCTAGGGAGGACGAAAATGACCTAAATGTTCTTCCAATGACACAAACACACCTATTAGATGCACAAGATTGAATAAAAACCCTAATTGGACAAGAATAAGACTAGGGAGGACGAAAATGACCTAAATGTTCCTCCAATGACACCAACGAACTTATTGGATGCACAAGATTGGTTAAAAACCCTAATTGGACAAGAATAAGCCTAGGGAGGACGAAAATGACCTAAATGTTCCTCCAATGACACAAATGAACTTATTGGATGCACCAGATTGGCTAAAAACCCTAATTGGACAAGAATAAGGCTAGGGAGGACGAAAATGACCTAAATGTTCATCCAATGACACAAACACACCTATTGGATGCACAAGATTGAATAAAAACCCTAATTGGACAAGAATAAGACTAGGGAGGACGCAAATGACCTAAATGTTCCTCCAATGACACAAACACACCTATTGGATGCACAGGATTGCATAAAAACCCTCATTGGACAAGAATAAGACTAGGGAGGACGAAAATGACCTAAATGTTCATCCAATGACACAAATGAACTTTTTGGATGCACAAGATTGGTTAAAAACCCTAATTGGACAAGAATAAGCCTAGGGACGACGAAAATGACCTAAATGTTCATCCAATGACACAAACACACCTATTGGATGCACAAGATTCGTTAAAAACGCTAATTGGACAAGAATAAGCCTAGGGACGACGAATATGACCTAAATGTTCATCCAATGACACAAATGAACTTATTGGATGCAAAAGATTGGTTAAAAACCCTAATTGGACAAGAATAAGCCTAGGGAGGACGAAAATGACCTAAATGTTCATCCAATGACACAAAAACACCTATTGGATGCACAAGATTACATAAAAACCCTAATTGGACAAGAATAAGCCTAGGGAGGACGAAAATGACCTAAATGTTCGTCCAATGACACAAATGAACTTCTTGGATGCACAAGATTGGTTAAAAACCCTAATTGGACAAGAATAAGCCTAGGGAGGACGAAAAAGACCTAAATGTTCCTCGAATGACACAAATGATCTTATTGGATGCACAAGATTGGCTAAAAACCCTAATTGGACAAGAATAAGCCTAGGGAGGACGAAAATGACCTAAATGTTCATCCAATGACACAAATGAACTTATAGGATGCACAAGATTGGTTAAAAACCCTAATTGGAGAAGAATAACCCTAGGGAGGACTGAAAATGACCTAAATGTTCATCCAATGACACAAATAAACTTATTGGATGCACATGATTGGTTAAAAACCCTAATTGGACAAGAATAAGCCTAGGGAGGACGAAAATGACCTAAATGTTCGTCTAATGACACAAATGAACTTATTGGATGCACAAGATTGTTTAAAATCCCTAATGGGACAAGAATAAGCCTAGGGAGGACGAAAATGACCTAAATGTTCTTCCAATGACACAAACACACCTATTGGATGCACAAGATAGAATAAAAACCCTAATTGGACAAGAATAAGACTAGGAAGGACGAAAATGACCTAAATGTTACTCCAATGACACAAACGAACTTATTGGATGCACAAGATTGGTTAAAAACCCTAATTGGACAAGAATAAGCCTAGGGAGGACGAAAATGACCTAAATGTTCCTCCAATGACACAAATGAACTTATTGGATGCACCAGATTGGCTAAAAACCCTAATTGGACAAGAATAAGCCTAGGGAGGACGAAAATTACCTAAATGTTCGTCCAACGACACAAACACACCTATTGGATGCACAAGATTGGTTAAAAACCCTAATTGGACAAGAATAAGCCTAGGGAGGACGAAAATGACCTAAATGTTCGTCCAATGACGCAACACACCTATTGGATGCACAAGATTGCACAAAAAACCCTAATTGGTCAAGAATAAGACTAGGGAGGACGAAAATGACCTAAATGTTCCTCCAATGACACAAATGAACTTATTGGATGCACAAGATTGGTTAAAAACCCTAATTGGACAAGAATAAGCCTAGGGAGGACGAAAATGACCTAAATGTTCCTCCAATGACACAAATGAACTTATTGGATGCACCAGATTGGCTAAAAACCCTAATTGGACAAGAATGAGCCTAGGGAGGACGAAAATGACCTAAATGTTCATCCAATGACACAAATGATCTTATTGGATGCACAAGATTGGTTAAAAACCCTAATTGGACAAGAATAAGCCTTGGGAGGACGGAAATGACCTAAATGTTCATCCAATGACACAAATCAACTTATTGGATACACATGATTGGTTAAAAACCCTAATTGGACAAGAATAAGCCTAGGGAGGACGAAAATGACCTAAATGTTCGTCTAATGACACAAATGAACTTATTGGATGCACAAGATTGGTTAAAAACCCTAATTGGACAAGAATAAGCATAGGGAGGATGAAAATGACCTAAATGTTCATCCAATGACACAAATCAACTTATTGGATGCACATGATTCGTTAAAAACCCTAATTGGACAAGAATAAGCCTAGGGAGGACGAAAATGACCTAAATGTTCGTCTAATGACACAAATGAACTTATTGGATGCACAAGATTGGTTAAAAACCTTAATTGGACAAGAATAAGCATAGGGAGGACGAAAATGACCTAAATGTTCATCCAATGACACAAATCAACTTATTGGAGGCAAAAGATTGGTTAAAAACCCTAATTGGAGAAGAATAAGCCTAGGGAGGACGAAAATGACCTAAATGTTCATCCAATGACACAAAAACACCTATTGGATGCACAAGATTGCATAAAAACCCTAATTGGACAAGAATAAGCCTAGGGAGGACGAAAATGACCTAAATGTTCCTCCAATGACACAAATGAACTTATTGGATGCACCAGATTGGCTAAAAACCCTAATTGGACAAGAATAAGCCTAGGGAGGACGAAAATGACCTAAATGTTCATCCAATGACACAAATGAACTTATTGGATGCAAAAGATTGGTTAAAAACCCTAATTGGACAAGAATAAGCCTAGGGACGACGAAAATGACCTAAATGTTCATCCAATGACACAAATGAACTTATTGGATGCAAAAGATTGGTTAAAAACCCTAATTGGACAAGAATAAGCCTAGGGAGGACGAAAATGACCTAAATGTTCGTCCAATGACACAAACACACCTATTGGATGCACAAGATTGCATAAAAACCCAAATTGGACAAGAATAAGACTAGGGAGGACGAAAATAACCTAAATGTTCCTCCAATGACACAATCACACCTATTGGATGCACAAGATTGCATAAAAACCCTAATTCGACAAGAATAAGACTAGGGAGGACGAAAATGACCTAAATGTTCCTCCAATGACACAAACACACCTATTGGATGCACAAGATTGCATAAAAACCCTTATTCGACAAGAATAAGACTAGGGAGGACGAAAATGACCTAAATGTTCATCCAATGACACAAATGAACTTATTGGATGCACAAGATTGGTTAAAAACCCTAATTGGACAAGAATAAGCCTAGGGAGGACGAAAATGACCTAAATGTTCATCCAATGACACAAACACACATATTGGATGCACAAGATTGCATAAAAACCCTAATCTGACAAGAATAAGACTAGGGAGGACGAAAATGACCTAAATGTTCATCCAATGACACAAATGAACTTATTGGATGCACAAGATTGGTTAAAAACCCTAATTGGACAAGAATAAGCCTAGGGAGGACGAAAATGACCTAAATTTTCGTCCAATGACACAAAGACACCTATTGGATGCACAAGATTGCATAAAAACCCTAATTGGACAAGAATAAGACTAGGGAGGACGAAAATGACCTAAATGTTCATCCAATGACACAAATGAACTTATTGGATGCACAAGATTGGTTAAAAACCCTAATTGGACAAGAATAAGCCTAGGGAGGACGAAAATGACCTAAATGTTTGTCAAATGACACAAACACACCTATTGGATGCACAAGATTGCATAAAAACCCTAATTAGACAAGAATAAGACTAGGGAGGACGAAAATGACCTAAATGTTCCTCCAATGACACAAACACACCTATTGGATGCACAAGATTGCATAAAAACCCTAATTAGACAAGAATAAGACTAGGGAGGACGAAAATGACCTAAATGTTCCCCCAATGACACAAACACACCTATTAGATGCACAAGATTGCATAAAAACCCTAATTGGACAAGAATAAGACTAGGGAGGACGAAAATGACCTAAATGTTCATCCAATGACACAAATGAACTTATTGGATGCACAAGATTGGTTAAAAACCCTAATTGGACAAGAATAAGCCTAGGGAGGACGAAAATGACCTAAATGTTCGTCCAATGACACAAACACACCTATTGGATGCACAAGATTGCATAAAAACCCTTATTGGACAAGAATAAGCCTAGGGAGGACGAAAATGACCTAAATGTTCATCCAATGACACAAATGAACTTATTGAATGCACAAGATTGGTTAAAAACCCTAATCGGACAAGAATAAGCCTAGGGATGACGAAAATGACCTAAATGTTCGTCCAATGACACAAACACACCTACTGGATGCACAAGATTGCATAAAAACCCTAATTGGACAAGAATAAGACTAGGGAGGACGAAAATGACCTAAATGTTCATCCAATGACACAAATGAACTTATTGGATGCACAAGATTGGTTAAAAACCCTAATTGGACAAGAATAAGCCTAGGGAGGACGAAAATGACCTAAATGTTTGTCCAATGACACAAATGAACTTATTGAATGCACAAGATTGGTTAAAAACCCTAATCGGACAAGAATAAGCCTAGGGAGGATGAAAATGACCTAAATGTTCTTCCAATGACACAAACACACCTATTGGATGCACAAGATTGCATAAAAACCCTTATTGGACAAGAATAAGACTAGGGAGGACGAAAATGACCTAAATGTTCCTCCAATGACACAAACACACCTATTGGATGCACAAGATTGCATAAAAACCCTAATTGGACAAGAATAAGACTAGGGAGGACGAAAATGACCTAAATGTTCATCCAATGACACAAATCAACTTATTGAATGCACATGATTGGTTAAAAACCCTAATTGGACAAGAATAAGCCTAGGGAGGACGAAAATGACCTAAATGTTCGTCTAATGACACAAATGAACTTATTGGATGCACAAGATTGGTTAAAAATCCTAATTGGACAAGAATAAGCCTAGGGAGGACGAAAATGACCTAAATGTTCGTCAAATGACACAAACACACCTATTGGATGCACAAGATTGAATAAAAACCCTAATTGGACAAGAATAAGACTAGGGAGGACGAAAATGACCTAAATGTTCATCCAATGACACAAATAAACTTATTGGATGCACATGATTGGTTAAAAACCCTAATTGGACAAGAATAAGCCTAGGGAGGACGAAAATGACCTAAATGTTCGTCTAATGACACAAATGAACTTATTGGATGCACAAGATTGGTTAAAAATCCTAATTGGACAAGAATAAGCCTAGGGAGGACGAAAATGACCTAAATGTTCGTCAAATGACACAAACACACCTATTGGATGCACAAGATTGAATAAAAACCCTAATTGGACCAGAATAAGACTAGGGAGGACGAAAATGACCTAAATGTTCCTCCAATGGCACAAACACACCTATTGGATGTACAAGATTGCATAAAAACCCTAATTGGACAAGAATAAGACTAGAGAGGACGAAAATGACCTAAATGTTCCTCCAATGACACAAATGAACTTATTGGATGCACAAGGTTGGCTAAAAACCCTAATTGGACAAGAATAAGCCTAGGGAGGACGAAAATGACCTAAATGTTTATCCAATGACACAAATGAATTTATTGGATGCACAAGATTGGTTAAAAACCCTAATTGGACAAGAATAAGCCTATGGAGGACGAAAATGACCGAAATGTTCCTCCAATGACACAAATCAACTTATTGGATGCACAAGATTTGTTAAAAACCCTAATTGGACAAGAATAACCCTAGGGAGGACGAAAATGACCTAAATGTTCATCCAATGACACAAATAAACTTATTGGATGCACAAGATTGGTTAAAAACCCTAATTGGACAATAATAACCCTAGGGAGGACGAAAATGACCTAAATGTTCCTCCAATGACACAAATGAACTTGTTGGATGCACCAGATTGGCTAAAAACCCTAATTGGACAAGAATAAGCCTAGGGAGGACGAAAATGACCTAAATGTTCATCCAATGACACAAACACACCTATTGGATGCACAAGATTGAATAAAAACCCTAATTGGACAAGAATAAGACTAGGGAGGACGAAAATGACCTAAATGTTCCTCCATGACACAAATGAACTTACTGGATGCACAAGATTGGTTAAAAACCATAATTGGACAAAAATAAGCCTAGGGAGGACGAAAATGACCTAAATGTTCATCCAATGACACAAATGAACTTTTTGGATGCACAAGATTGGTTAAAAACCCTAATTGGACAAGAATAAGCCTAGGGAGGACGAAAATGACCTAAATGTTCATCCAATGACACAAACACACCTATTGGATGCACAAGATTGGTTAAAAACCCTAATTGGACAAGAATAAGCCTAGTAAGGACGAAAATGACCTAAATGTTCATCCAATAACACAAATGAACTTATTGGATGCACAAGATTGCTTAAAAACCCTAATTTGACAAGAAAAAGCCTAGGGAGGACGAAAATGACCTAAATGTTCATCCAATGACACAAATACACCTATTGGATGCACAAGATTGGTTAGAAACCCTAATTGGACAAGAATAAGCCTAGGGAGGACGAAAATGACCTAAATGTTCATCCAATGACACAAACACACCTATTGGATGCACAAGATTGGTTAAAAACCCTAATTGGACAAGAATAAGCCTAGGGAGGATGAAAATGACCTAAATGTTCATCCAATGACACAAATACACCTATTGGATGCACAAGATTGGTTAGAAACCCTAATTGGACAACAATAAGCCTAGGGAGGACGAAAATGACCTAAATGTTCATCCAATGACACAAATACACCTATTGGATGCATAAGATTGGTTAGAAACCCTAATTGGACAAGAATAAGCCTAGGGAGGACGAAAATGACCTAAATGTTCATCCAATGACACAAACACACCTATTGGATGCACAAGATTGGTTAAAAACCCTAATTGGACAAGAATAAGCCTACGGATGACGTAAATGACCTAAATGTTCATCCAATGACACAAATGAACATATTGGATGCACAAGATTGGTTAAAAACCCTAATTGGACAAGAATAAGCCTAGGGAGGACGAAAATGACCTAAATGTTCATCCAATGACACAAATCAACTTATTGGATGCACATGATTGGTTAAAAACCCTAATTGGACAAGAATAAGCCTAGGGAGGACGAAAATGACCTAAATGTTCATCCAATGACACAAATGAACTTATTGGATGCACGAGATTGGTTAAAAACACAAATTGGACAAGAATAAGCATAGGGAGGGCGAAAATGACCTAAATGTTCATCCAATGACACAAATGAACGTATTGGATGCACAAGATTGGTTAAAAACCCTAATTGGACAAGAATAAGCCTAGGGAGGACGAAAATGACCTAAATGTTCATCCGATGACACAAATCAACTTATTGGATGCACATGATTGGTTAAAAACCCTAATTGGACAAGAATAAGCCTAGGGAGGACGAAAATGACCTAAATGTTCATCCAATGACACAAATCAACTTATTGGATGCACATGATTGGTTAAAAACCCTAATTGGACAAGAATAAGCCTAGGGAGGACGAAAATGACCTAAATGATCGTCTAATGACACAAATGAACTTATTGGATGCACAAGATTGGTTAAAAACCCTAATTGGACAAGAATAAGCATAGGGAGGACGAAAATGACCTAAATGTTCATCCAATGACACAAATGAACTTATTGGATGCAAAAGATTGGTTAAAAACCCTAATTGGACAAGAATAAGCCTAAGGAGGACGAAAATGACCTAAATGTTCATCCACTGACACAAAAACACCTATTGAATGCACTAGATTGCATAAAAACCCTAATTGGACAAGAATAAGCCTAGGGATGACGAAAATGACCTAAATGTTCCTCCAATGACACAAATGAACTTATTGGATGCACCAGATTGGCTAAAAACCCTAATTGGACAAGAATAAGCCTAGGGAGGACGAAAATGACCTAAATGTTCATCCAATGACACAAATGAACTTATTGGATGCACAAGGTTGGTTAAAAACCATAATTGGACAAGAATAAGACTTGGGAGGACGAAAATGACCTAAATGTTCGTCTAATGACTGAAATGAACTTATTGGATGCACAAGATTGGTTAAAAACCCTAATTGGACAAGAATAAGCATAGGGGGGACGAAAATGACCTAAATGTTCGTCCAATGACACAAACACACCTATTGGATGCACAAGATTGAATAAAAACCCTAATTGGACAAGAATAAGACTAGGGAGGACGAAAATGACCTAAATGTTCCTCCAATGACACAAACACACCTATTGGATGCACAAGATTGCACAAAAACCCTAATTGGACAAGAATAAGACTAGGGAGGACGAAAATGACCTAAATGTTCCTCCAATGACACAAACACACCTATTGGATGCACAAGATTGCATAAAAACCCTAATTGGACAAGAATAAGACTAGGGAGGACGAAAATGATTTAAATGTTCATCCAATGACACAAATGAACTTATTAAATGCACAAGATTGGTTAAAAACCCTAATCGGACAAGAATAAGCCTAGGGAGGACGAAAATGACCTAAATGTTCGTCCAATGACACAAACACACCTATTGGATGCACAAGATTGCATAAAAACCCTAATTGGACAAGAATAAGACTAGGGAGGACGAAAATGACCTAAATGTTCCTCCAATGACACAAACACACCTATTGGATGCACAAGATTGCATAAAAACCCTAATTGGACAAGAATAAGACTAGGGAGGACGAAAATGACCTAAATGTTCATCCAATGACACAAATGAAATTATTGGATGCACAAGATTGGTTAAAAACCCTAATTGGACAAAAATAAGTCTAGGGAGGACGAAAATGACCTAAATGTTCGTCCAATGACACAAACACACCTATTGGATGCACAAGATTGCATAAAAACCCTAATTGGACAAGAATAAGACTAGGGAGGACGAAAATGACCTAAATGTTCATCCAATGACACAAATGAACTTATTGGATGCACAAGATTGGTTAAAAACCCTAATTGGACAAGAATAAGCATAGGGAGGACGTAAATGACCTAAATGTTCATCCAATGACACAAATGAACTTATTGGATGCACAAGGTTTGTTAAAAACCCTAATTGGACAAGAATAAGCCTAGGGAGGACGAAAATGACCTAAATGTTCGTCCAATGACACAAACACACCTATTGGATGCACAAGATTGCATAAAAACCCTAATTGGACAAGAATAAGACTAGGGAAGACGAAAATTACCTAAATGTTCCTCCAATGACACAAATGAACTTATTGAATGCACAAGATTGGCTAAAAACCCTAATTGGACAAGAATAAGCCTAGGGAGGACGAAAATGACCTAAATGTTCATCCAATGCCACAAATGAACTTATTGGATGCACAAGATTGGTTAAAAACCCTAATTGGACAAGAATAAGCCTAGGGAGGACGAAAATGACCTAAATGTTCCTCCAATGACACAAATGAACTTATTGGATGCACCAGATTGGCTAAAAACCCTAATTGGACAAGAATAAGCCTAGGGAGGACGAAAATGACCTAAATGTTCATCCAATGACACAAATAAACTTATTGGATGCACAAGATTGGTTAAAAACCCTAATTGGACAAGAATAAGCCTATGGAGGACGAAAATGACCTAAATGTTCATCCAATGACACAAATGAACTTATTGGATGCACAAGATTGGTTGAAAACCCTAATTGGACAAGAATAAGCCTAGGGAGGACGAAAATGACCTAAATGTTCATCCAATGAGACAAATGAACTTATTGGATGCACAAGATTGGTTAAAAACCCTAATTGGACGAGAATAAGACTAGGGAGGATGAAAATGACCTAAATGTTCGTCCAATGACACAAACACACATATTGGATGCACAAGATTGCATCAAAACCCTAATTGGACAAGAATAAGACTAGGGAGGACGAAAATGACCTAAATGTTCCTCCAATGACACAAACACACCTATTGGATGCACAAGATTGCATAAAAACCCTAATTGGACAAGAATAAGACTAGGGAGGACGAAAATGACCTAAATGTTCCTCCAATGACACAAACACACCTATTGGATGCACAAGATTGCACAAAATCCCTAATTGGACAAGAATAAGACTAGGGAGGACGAAAATGACCTAAATGTTCATCCAATGACACAAATGAACTTATTGGATGCACAAGATTGGTTAAAAACCCTAATTGGACAAGAATAAGCCTAGGGAGGACGAAAATGACCTAAATGTTCATCCAATGACACAAACACACATATTGGATGCACAAGATTGCATAAAAACCCTAATCTGACAAGAATAAGACTAGGGAGGACGAAAATGACCTAAATGTTCATCCAATGACACAAATGAACTTATTGGATGCACAAGATTGGTTAAAAACCCTAATTGGACAAGAATAAGCCTAGGGAGGACGAAAATGACCTAAATGTTCGTCGAATGACACAAAGACACCTATTGGATGCACAAGATTGCATAAAAACCCTAATTGGACAAGAATAAGACTAGGGAGGACGAAAATGACCTAAATGTTCCTCCAATGACACAAACACACCTATTGGATGCACAAGATTGCATAAAAACCCTAATTCTACAAGAATAAGACTAGGGAGGACGAAAATGACCTAAATGTTCATCCAATGACACAAATGAACTTATTGGATGCACAAGATTGGTTAAAAACCCTAATTGGACAAGAATAAGCCTAGGGAGGACGAAAATGACCTAAATGTTCGTCCAATGACACAAACACACCTATTGGATGCACAAGATTGCATAAAAACCCTAATTGGACAAGAATAAGACTAGGGAGGACGAAAATGACCTAAATGTTCCTCCAATGACACAAACACACCTATTGGATGCACAAGATTGCATAAAACCCTAATTGGACAAGAATAAGCCTAGGGAGGACGAAAATGACCTAAATGTTCGTCCAATGACACAAACACACCTATTGGATGCACAAGATTGCATAAAACCCTAATTGGACAAGAACAAGCCTAGGGAGGACGAAAATGACCTAAATGTTCATCCAATGATACAAATGAACTTATTGGATGCACAAGATTGGTTTAAAACCCTAATTGGACAAGAATAAGCCTAGGGAGGACGTAAATGACCTAAATGTTCATCCAATGACACAAATGAACTTATTGGATGCACAAGATTGGTTAAAAACCCTAATTGGACAAGAATAAGCATAGGGAGGACGAAAATGACCTAAATGTTCATCCAATGACACAAACACACATATTGGATGCACAAGATTGCTTAAAACCCTAATTGGAAAAGAATAAGACTATGAATGACGAAAATGACCTAAATGTTCATCCAATGACACAAATGAACTTATTGGATGCACAAGATTGGTTAAAAACCCTAATTGGACAAGAATAAGCCTAGGGAGGACGAAAATGACCTAAATGTTCGTCCAATGACACAAACACACCTATTGGATGCACAGGATTGCATAAAAACCCTAATTGGGCAAGAATAAGCCTATGGAGGACGAAAATGACCTAAATGTTCGTCCAATGACACAAACACACCTATTGGATGCACAAGATTGCATAAAAACCCTAATTGGACAAGAATAAGCCTAGGGAGGACGTAAATGACCTAAATGTTCATCCAATGACACAAATGAACTTATTGGATGCACAAGATTGGTTAAAAACCCTAATTGGACAAGAATAAGCATAGGGAGGACGAAAATGACCTAAATGTTCATCCAATGACACAAATCAACTTATTGGATGCACATGATTCGTTAAAAACCCTAATTGGACAAGAATAAGCCTAGGGAGGACGAAAATGACCTAAATGTTCGTCTAATGACACAAATGAACTTATTGGATGCACAAGATTGGTTAAAAACCTTATTTGGACAAGAATAAGCATAGGGAGGACGAAAATGACCTAAATGTTCATCCAATGACACAAATCAACTTATTGGAGGCAAAAGATTGGTTAAAAACCCTAATTGGAGAAGAATAAGCCTAGGGAGGACGAAAATGACCTAAATGTTCATCCAATGACACAAAAACACCTATTGGATGCACAAGATTGCATAAAAACCCTAATTGGACAAGAATAAGCCTAGGGAGGACGAAAATGACCTAAATGTTCCTCCAATGACACAAATGAACTTATTGGATGCACCAGATTGGCTAAAAACCCTAATTGGAAAAGAATAAGCCTAGGGAGGACGAAAATGACCTAAATGTTCATCCAATGACACAAATGAACTTATTGGAAGCACAAGGTTGGTTAAAAACCCTAATTGGACAAGAATAAGACTTGGGAGGACGAAAATGACCTAAATGTTCGTCTAATGACACAAATGAACTTATTGGATGCACAAAATTGGTTAAAAACGCTAATTGGACAAGAATAAGCATAGGGAGGAAAAAAATGACCTAATTGTTCGTCGAATGACACAAAAACACCTATTGGATGCACAAGATTGAATAAAAACCCTAATTGGACAAGAATAAGACTAGGGAGGACGAAAATGACCTAAATGTTCCTCCAATGACACAAATCAACTTATTGGATGAACATGATTGGTTAAAAACCATAATTGGACAAGAATAAGCTTAGGGAGGACGAAAATGACCTAAATGTTCATCCAATGACACAAAAACACCTATTGGATGCACAAGATTGCATAAAAACCCTAATTGGACAAGAATAAGCCTAGGGAGGACGAAAATGACCTAAATGATCGTCTAATGACTCAAATGAACTTATTGGATGCACAAGATTGGTTAAAAACCCTAATTGGACAAGAATAAGCATAGGGAGGACGAAAATGACCTAAATGTTCATCCAATGACACAAATGAACTTATTGGATGCAAAAGATTGGTTAAAAACCCTAATTGGACAAGAATAAGCCTAAGGAGGACGAAAATGACCTAAATGTTCATCCACTGACACAAAAACACCTATTGAATGCACAAGATTGCATAAAAACCCTAATTGGACAAGAATAAGCCTAGGGATGACGAAAATGACCTAAATGTTCCTCCAATGACACAAATGAACTTATTGGATGCACAAGATTGGCTAAAAACCCTAATTGGACAAGAATAAGCCTAGGGAGGACGAAAATGACCTAAATGTTCATCCAATGACACAAATGAACTTATTGGATGCACAAGGTTGGTTAAAAACCATAATTGGACAAGAATAAGACTTGGGAGGACGAAAATGACCTAAATGTTCGTCTAATGACTGAAATGAACTTATTGGATGCACAAGATTGGTTAAAAACCCTAATTGGACAAGAATAAGCATAGGGGGGACGAAAATGACCTAAATGTTCGTCCAATGACACAAACACACCTATTGGATGCACAAGATTGAATAAAAACCCTAATTGGACAAGAATAAGACTAGGGAGGACGAAAATGACCTAAATGTTCCTCCAATGACACAAACACACCTATTGGATGCACAAGATTGCACAAAAACCCTAATTGGACAAGAATAAGACTAGGGAGGACGAAAATGACCTAAATGTTCCTCCAATGACACAAACACACCTATTGGATGCACAAGATTGCATAAAAACCCTAATTGGACAAGAATAAGACTAAGGAGGACGAAAATGACCTAAATGTTCATCCAATGACACAAATGAACTTATTGGATGCACAAGATTTGTTAAAAACCCTAATTGGACAAGAATAAGCCTAGGGAGGACGAAAATGACCTAAATGTTCGTCCAATGACACAAACACACCTATTGGATGCACAAGATTGCATAAAAACCCTAATTGGACAAGAATAAGACTAGGGAGGACGAAAATTACCTAAATGTTCCTCTAATGACACAAATGAACTTATTGAATGCACAAGATTGGCTAAAAACCCTAATTGGACAAGAATAAGCCTAGGGAGGACGAAAATGACCTAAATGTTCATCCAATGCCACAAATGAACTTATTGGATGCACAAGATTGGTTAAAAACCCTAATTGGACAAGAATAAGCCTAGGGAGGACGAAAATGACCTAAATGTTCCTCCAATGACACAAATGAACTTATTGGATGCACCAGATTGGCTAAAAACCCTAATTGGACAAGAATAAGCCTAGGGAGGACGAAAATGACATAAATGTTCATCCAATGACTCAAATGAACTTATTGGATGCACAAGATTGGTTAAAAACCCTAATTGGACAAGAATAAGCCTAGGGAGGACGAAAATTACCTAAATGTTCGTCCAACGACACAAACACACCTATTGGATGCACAAGATTGGTTAAAAACCCTAATTGGACAAGAATAAGCCTAGGGAGGACGAAAATGACCTAAATGTTCGTCCAATGACGCAACACACCTATTGGATGCACAAGATTGCACAAAAAACCCTAATTGGTCAAGAATAAGACTAGGGAGGACGAAAATGACCTAAATGTTCCTCCAATGACACAAATGAACTTATTGGATGCACAAGATTGGTTAAAAACCCTAATTGGACAAGAATAAGCCTAGGGAGGACGAAAATGACCTAAATGTTCCTCCAATGACACAAATGAACTTATTGGATGCACCAGATTGGCTAAAAACCCTAATTGGACAAGAATGAGCCTAGGGAGGACGAAAATGACCTAAATGTTCATCCAATGACACAAATGATCTTATTGGATGCACAAGATTGGTTAAAAACCCTAATTGGACAAGAATAAGCCTTGGGAGGACGGAAATGACCTAAATGTTCATCCAATGACACAAATCAACTTATTGGATACACATGATTGGTTAAAAACCCTAATTGGACAAGAATAAGCCTAGGGAGGACGAAAATGACCTAAATGTTCGTCTAATGACACAAATGAACTTATTGGATGCACAAGATTGGTTAAAAACCCTAATTGGACAAGAATAAGCATAGGGAGGATGAAAATGACCTAAATGTTCATCCAATGACACAAATCAACTTATTGGATGCACATGATTCGTTAAAAACCCTAATTGGACAAGAATAAGCCTAGGGAGGACGAAAATGACCTAAATGTTCGTCTAATGACACAAATGAACTTATTGGATGCACAAGATTGGTTAAAAACCTTAATTGGACAAGAATAAGCATAGGGAGGACGAAAATGACCTAAATGTTCATCCAATGACACAAATCAACTTATTGGAGGCAAAAGATTGGTTAAAAACCCTAATTGGAGAAGAATAAGCCTAGGGAGGACGAAAATGACCTAAATGTTCATCCAATGACACAAAAACACCTATTGGATGCACAAGATTGCATAAAAACCCTAATTGGACAAGAATAAGCCTAGGGAGGACGAAAATGACCTAAATGTTCCTCCAATGACACAAATGAACTTATTGGATGCACCAGATTGGCTAAAAACCCTAATTGGACAAGAATAAGCCTAGGGAGGACGAAAATGACCTAAATGTTCATCCAATGACACAAATGAACTTATTGGATGCAAAAGATTGGTTAAAAACCCTAATTGGACAAGAATAAGCCTAGGGACGACGAAAATGACCTAAATGTTCATCCAATGACACAAATGAACTTATTGGATGCAAAAGATTGGTTTAAAACCCTAATTGGACAAGAATAAGCCTAGGGAGGACGAAAATGACCTAAATGTTCATCCAATGACACAAATGAACTTATTGGATGCACAAGATTGGTTAAAAACCCTAATTGGACAAGAATAAGCCTAGTGAGGACGAAAATGACCTAAATGTTCAACCAATGACACAAATGAACTTATTGGATGCACAAGATTGCTTAAAAACCCTAATTGGACAAGAATAAGCCTAGGGAGGACGAAAATGACCTAAATGTTCATCCAATGACACAAATACACCTATTGGATGCACAAGATTGGTTAAAAACCCTAATTGGACAAGAATAAGCCTAGGGAGGACGAAAATGACCTAAATGTTCATCCAATGACACAAACACACCTATTGGATGCACAAGATTGGTCAAAAACCCTAATTGGACAAGAATAAGCCTAGGGAGGACGAAAATGACCTAAATGTTCATCCAATGACACAAATGTACTTATTGGATGCAAAAGATTGGTTAAAAACCCTAATTGGACAAGAATAAGCCTAGGGAGGACGAAAATGACCTAAATGTTCATCCAATGACACAAATGAACTTATTGGATGCACAAGATTGGTTAAAAACCCTAATTGGACAAGAATAAGCCTAGGGAGGACGAAAATGACCTAAATGTTCATCATATGACACAAATGAACTTATTGGATGCACAAGATTGGTTAAAAACCCTAATTGGAAAAGAATAAGCCTAGGGAGGACGAAAATGACCTAAATGTTCGTCCAATGACAACAACACACCTATTGGATGCACAAGATTGCATAAAAACCCTAATTGGGCAAGAATAAGACTAGGGAGGACGAAAATGACCTAAATGTTCATCCAATGACACAAATGAACTTATTGGATGCACAAGATTGGTTAAAAACCCTAATTGGACAAGAATAAGCCTAGGGAGGACGAAAATGACCTAAATGTTCATCCAATGACACAAATGAACTTATTGGATGCACAAGGTTGGTTAAAAACGATAATTGGACAAGAATAAGCCTAGGGAGGGCGAAAATGACCTAAATGTTCGTCCAATGACACAAACACACCAATTGGATGCACAAGATTGCATAAAAACCCTAATTGGACAAGAATAAGACTAGGGAGGACGAAAATGACCTAAATGTTCCTCCAATGACACAAACACGCCTATTGGATGCACAAGATTGCATAAAAACCCTAATTGGACAAGAATAAGACTAGGGAGGACGAAAATGACCTAAATGTTCATCCAATGACACAAATGAACTTATTGGATGCACAAGATTGGTTAAAAACCCTAATTGGACAAGAATAAGCCTAGGGAGGACGAAAATGACCTAAATATTGTCCAATGACACAAACACACCTATTGGATGCACAAAATTGCATTAAAACCCTAATTGGACAAGAATAAGACTAGGGAGGACGAAAATGACCTAAATGTTCATCCAATGACACAAATGAACTTATTGGATGCACAAGATTGGTTAAAAACCCTAATTGGACAAGAATAAGAATAGGGAGGACGAAAATAACCTAAATGTTCATCCAATGACACAAACCCACATATTGGATGCACAAGATTGCTTAAAACCCTAATTGGACAAGAATAAGACTAGGGAGGACGAAAATGACCTAAATGTTCATCCAATGACACAAATGAACTTATTGGATGCACAAGATTGGTTAAAAACCCTAATTGGACAAGAATAAGCCTAGGGAGGACGAAAATGACCTAAATGTTCATCCAATGACACAAATGAACTTATTGGATGCACAAGATTGGTTAAAAACCCTAATTGGACAATAATATGCCTAGGGAGG
>JBBPBR010000354.1:548476-603761 GCA_037974775.1 Cicer pinnatifidum
CCCTAATTGGACAAGAATAAGCCTAGGGAGGACGAAAATGACCTAAATGTTCATCCAATGACACAAATGAACTTATTGGATGCACAAGATTGGTTAAAAACCCTAATTGGACAATAATATGCCTAGGGAGGGCGAAATGACCTAAATGTTCGTCCAATGACACAAACACACCTATTGGATGCACAAGATTACATTAAAACCCTAATTGGACAAGAATAAGACTAGGGAGGATGAAAATGACCTAAATGTTTATCCAATGACACAAACACACCTATTGGATGCACAAGATTGGTTAAAAACCCTAATTGGACAAGAATAATCCTAGGGAAGACGAAAATGACCTAAATGTTCATCCAATGACACAAATGAACTTATTGGATGCACAAGATTGGTTAAAAACCCTAATTGGACAAGAATAAGCATAGGGAGGACGAAAATGACCTAAATGTTCGTCCAATGACACAAACACACATATTGGATGCACATGATTGCTTAAAACCCTAATTGGACAAGAATAAGACTAGGGAGGACGAAAATGACCTAAATGTTCATCCAATGACACAAGTGAACTTATTGGATGCACAAGATTGGTTAAAAACCCTAATTGGACAAGAATAAGCCTAGGGAGGACGAAAATGACCTAAATGTTCATCCAATGACACAAATGAACTTATTGGAAGCACAAGATTGGTTAAAAACCCTAATTGGACAAGAATAAGCCTAGGGAGGGCGAAAATGACCTAAATGTTCGTCCAATGACACAAACACACCTATTGGATGCACAAGATTGCATAAAAACCCTAATTGGACAAGAATAAGACTAGGGAGGACGAAAATGACCTAAATGTTCATCCAATGACACAAATGAACTTATTGGATGCACAAGATTGGTTAAAAACCCTAATTGGACAAGAATAAGCCTAGGGAGGACGAAAATGACCTAAATGTTCATCCAATGACACAAACACACATATTGGATGCACAAGATTGCATAAAAACCCTAATCTGACAAGAATAAGACTAGGGAGGACGAAAATGACCTAAATGTTCATCCAATGACACAAATGAACTTATTGGATGCACAAGATTGGTTAAAAACCCTAATTGGACAAGAATAAGCCTAGGGAGGACGAAAATGACCTAAATTTTCGTCCAATGACACAAAGACACCTATTGGATGCACAAGATTGCATAAAAACCCTAATTGGACAAGAATAAGACTAGGGAGGACGAAAATGACCTAAATGTTCATCCAATGACACAAATGAACTTATTGGATGCACAAGATTGGTTAAAAACCCTAATTGGACAAGAATAAGCCTAAGGAGGCCGAAAATGACCTAAATGTTCGTCCAATGACACAAACACACCTATTGGATGCACAAGATTGCATAAAAACCCTAATTGGACAAGAATAAGACTAGGGAGGACGAAAATGACCTAAATGTTCCTCCAATGACACAACCACACCTATTGGATGCACAAGATTGCATAAAAACCCTAATTCGACAAGAATAAGACTAGGGAGGACGAAAATGACCTAAATGTTCATCCAATGACACAAATGAACTTATTGGATGCACAAGATTGGTTAAAAACCCTAATTGGACAAGAATAAGCCTAGGGAGGACGAAAATGACCTAAATGTTCGTCCAATGACACAAACACACCTATTGGATGCACAAGATTGCATAAAAACCCTAATTGGATAAGAATAAAACTAGGGAGGACCAAAATGACCTAAATGTTCCTCCAATGACACAAACACACCTATTGGATGCACAAGATTGCATAAAACCCTAATTCGACAAGAATAAGACTAGGGAGGACGAAAATGACCTAAATGTTCATCCAATGACACAAATGAACTTATTGGATGCACAAGATTGGTTAAAAACCCTAATTGGACAAGAATAAGCCTAGGGAGGACGAAAATGACCTAAATGTTCATCCAATGACACAAATGAACTTATTGGATGCACAAGATTGGTTAAAAACCCTAATTGGACAAGAATAAGCCTAGGGAGGACGAAAATGACCTAAATGTTCGTCTAATGACACAAATGAACTTATTGGATGCACAAGATTTGTTAAAAACCCTAATTGGACAAGAATAAGCATAGGGAGGACGAAAATGACCTCAATGTTCATCCAATGACACAAATGAACTTATTGGATACAAAAGATTGGTTAAAAACCCTAATTGGACAAGAATAAGCCTAGGGAGGACGAAAATGACCTAAATGTTCGTCTAATGACACAAATGAACTTATTGGATGCAGAAGATTGGTTAAAAACCCTAATTGGACAAGAATAAGCCTAGGGAGGACGAAAATGACCTAAATGTTTGTCTAATGACACAAATGAACTTATTGGATGCACAAGATTGGTTAAAAACCCTAATTGGACAAGAATAAGCATAGGGAGGATGAAAATGACCTAAATGTTCATCCAATGACACAAATCAACTTATTGGATGCACATGATTCGTTAAAAACCCTAATTGGACAAGAATAAGCCTAGGGAGGACGAAAATGACCTAAATGTTCGTCTAATGACACAAATGAACTTATTGGATGCACAAGATTGGTTAAAAACCTTAATTGGACAAGAATAAGCATAGGGAGGACGAAAATGACCTAAATGTTCATCCAATGACACAAATCAACTTATTGGAGGCAAAAGATTGGTTAAAAACCCTAATTGGAGAAGAATAAGCCTAGGGAGGACGAAAATGACCTAAATGTTCATCCAATGACACAAAAACACCTATTGGATGCACAAGATTGCATAAAAACCCTAATTGGACAAGAATAAGCCTAGGGAGGACGAAAATGACCTAAATGTTCCTCCAATGACACAAATGAACTTATTGGATGCACCAGATTGGCTAAAAACCCTAATTGGACAAGAATAAGCCTAGGGAGGACGAAAATGACCTAAATGTTCATCCAATGACACAAATCAACTTATTCGATGCACATGATTGGTTAAAAACCCTAATTGGACAAGAATAAGCCTAGGGAGGACGAAAATGACCTAAATGTTCGTCTAATGACACAAATGAACTTATTGGATGCACAAGATTGGTTAAAAACCCTAATTGGACAAGAATAAGCATAGGGAGGACGAAAATGACCTAAATGTTCGTCCAATGACACAAACACACTAATTGGATGCACAAGATTGAATAAAAACCCTAATTGGACAAGAATAAGACTAGGGAGGACGAAAATGACCTAAATGTTCCTCCAATGACACAAACACACCTATTGGATGCACAAGATTGCATAAAAACCCTAATTGGACAAGAATAAGACTAGGGAGGACGAAAATGACCTAAATGTTCATCCAATGACAAAAATGAACTTTTTGGATGCACAAGATTGGTTAAAAACCCTAATTGGACAAGAATAAGCCTAGGGAGGACGAAAATGACCTAAATGTTCCTCCAATGACACAAATGAACTTATTGGATGCACCAGATTGGCTAAAAACCCTAATTGGACAAGAATAAGCCTAGGGAGGACGAAAATGACCTAAATGTTCATCCAATGACACAAATGAACTTATTGGAAGCACAAGGTTGGTTAAAAACCCTAATTGGACAAGAATAAGACTTGGGAGGACGAAAATGACCTAAATGTTCGTCTAATGACACAAATGAACTTATTGGATGCACAAGATTGGTTAAAAACGCTAATTGGACAAGAATAAGCATAGGGAGGAAAAAAATGACCTAATTGTTCGTCGAATGACACAAAAACACCTATTGGATGCACAAGATTGAATAAAAACCCTAATTGGACAAGAATAAGACTAGGGAGGACGAAAATGACCTAAATGATCCTCCAATGACACAAATCAACTTATTGGATGAACATGATTGGTTAAAAACCATAATTGGACAAGAATAAGCTTAGGGAGGACGAAAATGACCTAAATGTTCATCCAATGACACAAAAACACCTATTGGATGCACAAGATTGCATAAAAACCCTAATTGGACAAGAATAAGCATAGGGAGGACGAAAATGACCTAAATGTTCGTCCAATGACACAAATGAACTTATTGGATGCACAAGATTGGTTAAAAACCCTAATTGGACAAGAATAAGCCTAGGGAGGACGAAAATGACCTAAATGTTCATCCAATGACACAAATGAACTTATTGGATGCACAAGATTGGTTAAAAACCCTAATTGGACAAGAATAAGCCTAGGGAGGAAGAAAATGACCTAAATGTTCGTCCAATGACACAAACACACCTATTGGATGCACTAGATTGCATAAAAACCCTAATTGGACAAGAATAAGACTAGGGAGGACAAAAATGAACTAAATGTTCGTCCAATGACACAAACACACCTATTGGATGCACAAGATTGCATAAAAACCCTAATTGGACAAGAATAAGCCTAGGGAGGACAAAAATGACCTAAATGTTCGTCCAATGACACAAATGAACTTATTGGATGCACAAGATTGGTTAAAAACCCTAATTGGACAAGAATAAGCCTAGGGAGGACGAAAATGACCTAAATGTTCATCCAATGACACAAATGAACTTATTGGATGCACAAGATTGGTTAAAAACCCTAATTGGACAAGAATAAGCCTAGGGAGGACGAAAATGACCGAAATGTTCATCCAATGACACAAATGAACTTATTGGATGCACAAGATTGGTTAAAAACCCTAATGAAACAAGAATAAGCCTTAGGAGGACGAAAATGACCTAAATGTTCGTCCAATGACACAAACACACCTATTGTATGCACAAGATTGCATAAAAACCCTAATTGGACAAGAATAAGCCTAGGGAGGACGAAAATGACCTAAATGTTCGTCCAATGACACAAACACACCTATTGGATGCACAAGATTGGTTAAAAACCCTAATTGGACAAGAATAAGCCTAGGCAGGAAGAAAATGACCTAAATGTTCATCCAATGACACAAATGAACTTATTGGATGCACAAGATTGGTTAAAAACCCTAATTGGACAAGAATAAGCCTAGGGAGGACGAAAATGACCTAAATGATCATCCAATGACACAAATGAACTTATTGGATGCACAAGATTGGTTAAAAACCCTAATCGGACAAGAATAAGCCTAGGGAGGACGAAAATGACCTAAATGTTCGTCCAATGACACAAACACACCAATTGGATGCACAAGATTGCATAAAAACCCTAATTGGACAAGAATAAGACTAGGGAGGACGAAAATGACCTAAATGTTCCTCCAATGACACAAACACACCTATTGGATGCACAAGATTGCATAAAAACCCTAATTAGACAATAATAAGACTAGGGAGGACGAAAATGACCTAAATGTTCATCCAATGACACAAATGAACTTATTGGATGCACAAGATTGGTTAAAAACCCTAATTGGACAAGAATAAGCCTAGGGAGGACGAAAATGACCTAAATGTTCATCCAATGAAACAAATACACCTATTGGATGCACAAGATTGGTTAGAAACCCTAATTGGACAAGAATAAGCCTAGGGAGGACGAAAATGACCTAAATGTTCATCCAATGACACAAACACACCTATTGGATGCACAAGATTGGTCAAAAACCCTAATTGGACAAGAATAAGCCTAGGGAGGACGAAAATGACCTAAATGTTCATCCAATGACACAAATGTACTTATTGGATGCAAAAGATTGGTTAAAAACCCTAATTGGACAAGAATAAGCCTAGGGACGACGAAAATGACCTAAATGTTCATCCAATGACACAAATGAACTTATTGGATGCAAAAGATTGGTTTAAAACCCTAATTGGACAAGAATAAGCCTAGGGAGGACGAAAATGACCTAAATGTTCATCCAATGACACAAATGAACTTTTTGGATGCACAAGATTGGTTAAAAACCCTAATTGGACAAGAATAAGCCTAGGGAGGACGAAAATGACCTAAATGTTCATCCAATGACACAAACACACCTATTGGATGCACAAGATTGGTCAAAAACCCTAATTGGACAAGAATAAGCCTAGGGAGGACGAAAATGACCTAAATGTTCATCCAATGACACAAATGAACTTATTGGATGCAAAAGATTGGTTAAAAACCCTAATTGGACAAGAATAAGCCTAGGGAGGACGAAAATGTCCTAAATGTTCATCCAATGACACAAATGAACTTATTGGATGCACAAGATTGGTTAAAAACCCTAATTGGACAAGAATAAGCCTTGGGAGGACGAAAATGACCTAAATGTTCATCCAATGACACAAATGAACTTATTGGATTCACAAGATTGGTTAAAAACCCTAATTGGACAAGAATAAGCCTAGGGAGGACGAAAATGACCTAAATGTTCATCCAATGACACAAATCAACTTATTGGATGCACATGATTGGTTAAAAACCCTAATTGGACAAGAATAAGCCTAGGGAGGACGAAAATGACCTAAATGTTCATCCAATGACACAAATGAACTTATTGGATGCACGAGATTGGTTAAAAACCCAAATTGGACAAGAATAAGCATAGGGAGGGCGAAAATGACCTAAATGTTCATCCAATGACACAAATGAACGTATTGGATGCACAAGATTGGTTAAAAACCCTAATTGGACAAGAATAAGCCTAGGGAGGACGAAAATGACCTAAATGTTCATCCAATGACACAAATCAACTTATTGGATGCACATGATTGGTTAAAAACCCTAATTGGACAAGAATAAGCCTAGGGAGGACGAAAATGACCTAAATGTTCGTGTAATGATACAAATGAACTTATTGGATGCACAAAATTGGTTAAAAACCCTAATTGGACAAGAATAAGCATAGGGAGGACGAAAATGACCTAAATGTTCGTCCAATGACACAAACACACCTATTGGATGCACAAGATTGCATAAAAACCCTAATTGGACAAGAATAAGACTAGGGAGGACGAAAATAAACTAAATGTTCCTCCAATGACACAAACACACCTATTGGATGCACAAGATTGCATAAAAACCCTAATTGGACAAGAATAAGCCTAGGGACGACGAAAATGACCTAAATGTTCGTCCAATGACACAAACACACCTGTTGGATGCACAAGATTGCATAAAAACCCTAATTGGACAAGAATAAGCCTAGGGAAGACGAAAATGACCTAAATGTTCCTCCAATGACACAAATGAACTTATTGGATGCAGAAGGTTGGTTAAAAACCCTAATTGGACAAGAATAAGCCTAGGGAGGACGAAAATGACCTAAATGTTCAACCAATGACACAAATGAACTTATTGGATGCACAAGGTTTGTTAAAAACCCTAATTGGACAAGAATAAGCCAAGGGAGGACGAAAATGACCTAAATGTTCATCCAATGACACAAACACACCTATTGGATGCACAAGATTACATAAAAACCCTAATTGGACTAGAATAAGACTACGGAGGACGAAAATGACCTAAATGTTTATCCAATGACACAAATGAACTTATTGGATGCACAAGATTGGTTTAAAACCCTAATTGGACAAGAATAAGCCTAGGGAGGACGAAAATGACCTAAATGTTCCTCCAATGACACAAATGAACTTATTGGATGCACAAGATTGGCTAAAAACCCTAATTGGACAAGAATAAGCCTAGTGAGGACGAAAATGACCTAAATGTTTATCCAATGACACAAATGAACTTATTGGATGCACAAGGTTGGTTAAAAACCCTAATTGGCGAGAATAAGCCAAGGGACGACGAAAATGACCTAAATGTTCGTCCAATGACACAAACACACCTATTGGATGCACAAGATTGCATAAAAACCCTAATTGGACAAGAATAAGACTAGGGAGGACGAAAATGACCTAAATGTTCCTCCAATGACACAAACACACCTATTGGATGCACAAGATTATATAAAAACCCTAATCGGACAAGAATAAGCCTAGGGAGGACGAAAATGACCTAAATGTTCGTCCAATGACACAAACACACCTATTGGATGCACAAGATTGCATAAAAACCCTAATTGGACAAGAATAAGACAAGGGAGGACGAAAATGACCTAAATGTTCCTCCAATGACACAAATGAACTTATTGGATGCACCAGATTGGCTAAAAACCCTAATTGGACAAGAATAAGCCTAGGGAGGACGAAAATGACCTAAATGTTCATCCAATGACACAAATGAACTTATTGGAAGCACAAGGTTGGTTAAAAACCCTAATTGGACAAGAATAAGACTTGGGAGGACGAAAATGACCTAAATGTTCGTCTAATGACACAAATGAACTTATTGGATGCATAAGATTGGTTAAAAACGCTAATTGGACAAGAATAAGCATAGGGAGGAAAAAAATGACCTAATTGTTCGTCGAATGACACAAAAACACCTATTGGATGCACAAGATTGAATAAAAACCCTAATTGGACAAGAATAAGACTAGGGAGGACGAAAATGACCTAAATGTTCCTCCAATGACACAAATCAACTTATTGGATGAACATGATTGGTTAAAAACCCTAATTGGACAAGAATAAGCCTAGGGAGGACGAAAATGACCTAAATGTTCATCCAATGACACAAATCAACTTATTGGATGCACATGATTGGTTAAAAACCCTAATTGGACAAGAATAAGCCTAGGGAGGACGAAAATGACCTAAATGATCGTCTAATGACACAAATGAACTTATTGGATGCACAAGATTGGTTAAAAACCCTAATTGGACAAGAATAAGCATAGGGAGGACGAAAATGACCTAAATGTTCATCCAATGACACAAATGAACTTATTGGATGCAAAAGATTGGTTAAAAACCCTAATTGGACAAGAATAAGCCTAAGGAGGACGAAAATGACCTAAATGTTCATCCACTGACACAAAAACACCTATTGAATGCACTAGATTGCATAAAAACCCTAATTGGACAAGAATAAGCCTAGGGATGACGAAAATGACCTAAATGTTCCTCCAATGACACAAATGAACTTATTGGATGCACCAGATTGGCTAAAAACCCTAATTGGACAAGAATAAGCCTAGGGAGGACGAAAATGACCTAAATGTTCATCCAATGACACAAATGAACTTATTGGATGCACAAGGTTGGTTAAAAACCATAATTGGACAAGAATAAGACTTGGGAGGACGAAAATGACCTAAATGTTCGTCTAATGACTGAAATGAACTTATTGGATGCACAAGATTGGTTAAAAACCCTAATTGGACAAGAATAAGCATAGGGGGGACGAAAATGACCTAAATGTTCGTCCAATGACACAAACACACCTATTGGATGCACAAGATTGAATAAAAACCCTAATTGGACAAGAATAAGACTAGGGAGGACGAAAATGACCTAAATGTTCCTCCAATGACACAAACACACCTATTGGATGCACAAGATTGCACAAAAACCCTAATTGGACAAGAATAAGACTAGGGAGGACGAAAATGACCTAAATGTTCCTCCAATGACACAAACACACCTATTGGATGCACAAGATTGCATAAAAACCCTAATTGGACAAGAATAAGACAAGGGAGGACGAAAATGACCTAAATGTTCATCCAATGACACAAATGAACTTATTGGATGCACAAGATTGGTTAAAAACCCTAATTGGACAAGAATAAGCCTAGGGAGGACGAAAATGACCTAAATGTTCATCCAATGACACAAATGAACTTATTGGATGCACAAGATTGGTTGAAAACCCTAAATGGACAAGAATAAGCCTAGGGAGGACGAAAATGACCTAAATGTTCATCCAATGAGACAAATGAACTTATTGGATGCACAAGATTGGTTAAAAACCCTAATTGGACGAGAATAAGTCTAGGGAGGATGAAAATGACCTAAATGTTCGTCCAATGACACAAACACACATATTGGATGCACAAGATTGCATCAAAACCCTAATTGGACAAGAATAAGACTAGGGAGGACGAAAATGACCTAAATGTTCCTCCAATGACACAAACACACCTATTGGATGCACAAGATTGCATAAAAACCCTAATTGGACAAGAATAAGACTAGGGAGGACGAAAATGACCTAAATGTTCCTCCAATAACACAGACACACCTATTGGATGCACAAGATTGCATAAAAAACCTAATTGGACAAGAATAAGACTAGGGTGGACGAAAATGACCTAAATGTTCATCCAATGACACAAATGAACTTATTGGATGCACAAGATTGGTTAAAAACCCTAATTGGACAAGAAAAAGCCTAGGGAGGACGAAAATTAACTAAATGTTCGTCCAATGACACAAACACACCTATTGGATGCACAAGATTGCATAAAAACCCTAATTGGACAAGAATACGACTAGGGAGGACGAAAATGACCTAAATGTTCCTCCAATGACACAAACACACCTATTGGATGCACAAGATTGCATAAAAACCCTAATTGGACAAGAATAAGACTAGGGAGGACGAAAATGACCTAAATGTTCATCCAATGACACAAATGAACTTATTGGATGCACAAGATTGGTTAAAAACCCTAATTGGACAAGAATAAGCCTAGGGAGGACGAAAATGACCTAAATGTTCATCCAATGACACAAATGAACTTATTGAAGGCACAAGATTGGTTAAAACCCTAATCGGACAAGAATTAGCCTAGGGAGGACGAAAATGACCTAAATGTTCTTCCAATGACACAAACACACCTATTGGATGCACAAGATTGAATAAAAACCCTAATTGGACAAGAATAAGACTAGGGAGGACGAAAATGACCTAAATGTTCCTCCAATGACACAAACACACCTATTGGATGCACAAGATTGCTTAAAAACCATAATTGAACAAGAATAAGACTAGGGAGGACGAAAATGACCTAAATGTTCATCCAATGACACAAATGAACTTATTGAATACACAAGATTGGTTAAAAACCCTAATCGGACAAGAATAAGCCTAGGGAGGACGAAAATGACCTAAATGTTCGTCCAATGACACAAACACACCTATTGGATGCACAAGATTGCATAAAAACCCTAATTGGACAAGAATAAGACTAGGGAGGACGAAAATGACCTAAATGTTCCTCCAATGACACAAACACACCTATTGGATGCACAAGATTGCATAAAAACCCTAATTGGACAAGAATAAGACTAGGGAGGACGAAAATGACCTAAATGTTCATCCAATGACACAAATGAAATTATTGGATGCACAAGATTGGTTAAAAACCCTAATTGGACAAAAATAAGTCTAGGGAGGACGAAAATGACCTAAATGTTCGTCCAATGACACAAACACACCTATTGGATGCACAAGATTGCATAAAAACCCTAATTGGACAAGAATAAGACTAGGGAGGACGAAAATGACCTAAATGTTCATCCAATGACACAAATGAACTTATTGGATGCACAAGATTGGTTAAAAACCCTAATTGGACAAGAATAAGCCTAGGGAGGACGAAAATGACCTAAATGTTCATCCAATAACACAAATGAACTTATTGGATGCACAAGATTGGTTAAAAACCCTAATTGGACAAGAATAAGCCTAGGGAGGACGAAAATGACCAAAATGTTCATCCAATGACACAAATGAACTTATTGGATGCACAAGATTGGTTAAAAACCCTAATTGGACAAGAATAAGGTTAGGGAGGACGAAAATGACCTAAATGTTCGTCCAATGACACAAACACACCTATTGGATGCACAAGATTGCATAAAATCCCTAATTGGACAAGAATAAGACTAGGGAGGACGAAAATGACCTAAATGTTCCTCCAATGACACAAACACACCTATTGGATGCACAAGATTGCATAAAAACCCTAATTGGACAAGAATAAGACTAGGGAGGACGAAAATGACCTAAATGTTCATCCAATGACACAAATCAACTTATTGGATGCACATGATTGGTTAAAAACCCTAATTGGACAAGAATAAGCCTAGAGAGGACGAAAATGACCTAAATGTTCCTCCAATGACAAAAATGAACTTATTTGATGCACAAGATTGGCTAAAAACCCTAATTGGACAAGAATAAGCCTAGGGAGGACGAAAATGACCTAAATGTTCATCCAATGACACAATTGAACTTATTGGATGCACAAGTTTGCATAAAATCCCTAATTGGACAAGAATAAGACTAGGGAGGACGAAAATGACCTAAATGTTCCTCCAATGACACAAATGAACTTATTGGATGCACAAGATTGGTTAAAAACCCTAATTGGACAAGAATAAGCCTAGGGAGGAAAAAAATGACCTAAATGTTCATCCAATGACACAAATGAACTTATTGGATGCACAAGATTGGTTAAAAACCCTAATTGGACAAGAATAAGCCTATGGATGACGAAAATGACCTAAATGTTCGTCCAATGATACAAACACACCTATTGGATGCACAAGATTGCATAAAATCCCTAATTGGACAAGAATAAGACTAGGGAGGACGAAAATGACCTAAATGTTCCTCCAATGACACAAACACACCTATTGGATGCACAAGATTGCATAAAAACCCTAATTGGACAAGAATAAGACTAGGGAGGACGAAAATGACCTAAATGTTCATCCAATGACACAAATGAACTTATTGGATGCACAAGATTGGTTGAAAACCCTAATTGGTCAAGAATAAGCCTAGGGAGGACGAAAATGACCTAAATGTTCATCCAATGACACAAATGAACTTATTGGATGCACAAGATTGGTTGAAAACCCTAATTGGTCAAGAATAAGCCTAGGGAGGACGAAAATGACCTAAATGTTCATCCAATGACACAAATGAACTTATTGGATGCACAAGATTGGTTAAAAACCCTAATTGGACAAGAATAAGCCTAGGGAGGACGAAAATGACCTAAATGTTCATCCAATGACACAAATGAACTTATTGGATGCACAAGATTGCTTAAACACCCTAATTGGACAAGAATAAGCCTAGGGAGGACGAAAATGACCTAAATGTTCATCCAATGACACAAATGAACTTATTGGATGCACAAGATTGGTTAAAAACCCTAATTGGACAAGAATAAGCCTAGGGAGGACGAAAATGACCTAAATGTTCATCCAATGACACAAACACACCTATTGGATGCTCAAGATTGCATAAAAACCCTAATTGGACAAGAATAAGCCTAGGGAGGACGAAAATGACCTAAATGTTCGTCCAATGACACAAACACACCTATTGGATGCACAAGATTGCATAAAAACCCTAATTGGACAAGAATAAGACGAGGGATGACGAAAATGACCTAAATGTTCATCCAATGACACAAATGAACTTATTGGATGCACAAGATTGGTTACAAACCCTAATTGGACAAGAATAAGCCTAGGGAGGACGAAAATGACCTAAATGTTCGTCCAATGACAGAAACACACCTATTGGATGTACAAGATTGCATAAAAACCCTAATTGGACAAGAATAAGACTAGGGAGGACGAAAATGACCTAAATGTTCATCCAATGACACAAATGAACTTATTGGATGCACAAGATTGGTTAAAAACCCTAATTGGACAAGAATAAGCCTAGGGAGGACGAAAATGACCTAAATGTTCATCCAATGACACAAATGAACTTATTGGATGCACAAGATAGGTTGAAAACCCTAATTGGACAAGAATAAGCCTAGGGAGGACGAAAATGACCTAAATGTTCATCCAATGACACAAATGAACTTATTGGATGCACAAGATTGGTTAAAAACCCTAATTGGACAAGAATAAGCCTAGGGAGGAAAAAATGACCTAAATGTTCATCCAATGACACAAATGAACTTATTGGATGCACAAGATTGGTTAAAAACCCTAATTGGACAAGAATAAGCCTAGGGATGACGAAAATGACATAAATGTTCGTCCAATGACACAAACACACCTATTGGATGCACAAGATTGCATAAAAACCCTAATTTGACAAGAATAAGACTAGGAAGGATGTAAATGACCTAAATGTTCCACCAATGACACAAATGAACTTATTGGATGCACAAGGTTGGTTAAAAACCCTAATTGGACAAGAATAAGCCTAGGGAGGACGAAAATGACCTAAATGTTCAACCAATGACACAAATGAACTTATTGGATGCACAAGGTTAGTTAAAACCCTAATTGAACAAGAATAAGCCTAGGGAGGACGAAAATGACCTAAATGTTCGTCCAATGACACAAACACACCAATTGGATGCACAAGATTGCATAAAAACCCTAATTGGACAAGAATAAGCCTAGGGAGGACGAAAATGACCTAAATATTCGTCCAATGACACAATCACACCTATTGGATGCACAAGATTGCATAAAAACCCTAATTGGACAAGAATAAGACTAGGGAGGACGAAAATGACCTAAATGTTCATCCAATGACACAAATGAACTTATTGGATGCACAAGATTGGTTAAAAACCCTAATTGGACAAGAATAAGCCTAGGGAGGACGAAAATGACCTAAATGTTCATCCAATGACACAAATGAACTTATTGGATGCACAAGATTGGTTAAAAACCCTAATTGGACAAGAATAAGCCTAGGGAGGACGAAAATGACCTAAATATTCATCCAATGACACAAATGAACTTATTGGATGCACAAGATTGGTTGAAAACCCTAATTGGACAAGAATAAGCCTAGGGAGGACGAAAATGACCTAAATGTTCATCGAATGACACAAATGAACTTATTGGATGCACAAGATTGGTTAAAAACCCTAATTGCACAAGAATAAGCCTAGGGAGGACCGAAATGACCTAAATGTTCGTCCAATGACACAAACACACCTATTGGATGCACGAGATTGCATAAAATCCCTAATTGGACAAGAATAAGACTAGGGAGGACGAAAATGACCTAAATGTTCCTCCAATGACACAAACACACTTATTGGATGCACAAGATTGCATAAAAACCCTAATTGGACAACAATAAGACTAGGGAGGACGAAAATGACCAAAATGTTCATCCAATGACACAAATGAACTTATTGTATGCACAAGATAGGTTAAAAACCCTAATTGGACAAGAATAAGCATAGGGAGGACGAAAATGACCTAAATGTTCATCCAATGACACAAACACACATATTGGATGCACAAGATTGCTTAAAACCCTAATTGGACAAGAATAAGACTAGGGACGACGAAAATGACCTAAATGTTCATCCAATGACACAAATGAACTTATTGGTTGCACAAGATTGGTTAAAAACCCTAATTGGACAAGAATAAGCCTAGGGAGGACGAAAATGACCTAAATGTTCGTCCAATGACACAAACACACCTATTGGATGCACAAGATTGCATAAAAACCCTAATTGGACAAGAATTAGCCTAGGGAGGACGAAAATGGCCTAAATGTTCATCCAATGACACAAATGAACTTATTGGATGCACAAGATTGGTTAAAAACCCTAATTGGACAAGAATAAGCCTAGGGAGGACAAAAATGACCTAAATGTTCATCCAATGACACAAATGAACTTATTGGATGCACAAGATTGGTTAAAAACCCTAATTGTACAAGAATAAGCCTAGGGAGGACGAAAATGACCTAAATGTTCATCGAATGACACAAATCAACTTATTGGATGCACAAGATTGGTTAAAAACCCTAATTGGACAAGAATAAGCCTAGGGAGGAAGAAAATGACCTAAATGTTCGTCTAATGACACAAACACACCTATTGGATGCACAAGATTGAATAAAAACCCTAATTGGACAAGAATAAGACTAGGGAGGACGAAAATGACCTAAATGTTCCTCCAATGACACAAACACACCTATTGGATGCACAAGATTGCATAAAAACCCTAATTGGACAAGAATAAGCCTAGGGAGGACGAAAATGACCTAAATGTTCATCCAATGACACAAATGAACTTATTCGATGCACAAGATTGGTTAAAAACCCTAATTGGACAAGAATAAGCCTAGGGAGGACGTAAATGACCTAAATGTTCGTCCAATGGCACAAATGAACTTATTGGATGCACAAGATTGGTTAAAAACCCTAATTGGACAAGAATAAGACTAGGGAGGACGAAAATGACCTAAATGTTCCTCCAATGACACAAACTCACCTATTGGATGCACAAGATTGCATAAAAACCCTAATTCGACAAGAATAAGACTAGGGAGGACGAAAATGACCTAAATGTTCATCCAATGACACAAATGAACTTATTGAATGCACAAGATTGGTTAAAAACCCTAATCGAACAAGAATAAGCCTAGGGAAGACGAAAATGACCTAAATGTTCTTCCAATGACATAAACACACCTATTGGATGCACAAGATTACATAAAAACCCTAATTGGACAAGAATAAGACTAGGGAGGACGAAAATGACCTAAATGTTCCTCCAATGACACAAACACACCTATTGGATGCACAAGATTGCATAAAAACCCTAATTGGACAAGAATAAGACTAGGGAGGACGAAAATGACCTAAATGTTCATCCAATGACACAAATGAACTTATTGAATGCACAAGATTGGTTAAAAACCCTAATCGGACAAGAATAAGCCTAGGGAGGACGAAAATGACCTAAATGTTCATCCAATGACACAAATGAACTTATTGAATGCACAAGATTGGTTAAAAACCCTAATCGGACAAGAATAAGCCTAGGGAGGATGAAAATGACCTAAATGTTCTTCCAATGACACAAACACACCTAATGGATGCACAAGATTGCATAAAACCCTAATTGGACAAGAATAAGACTAGGGAGGACGAAAATGACCTAAATGTTCCTCCAATGACACAAACACACCTATTGGATGCACAAGATTGCATAAAAACCCTAATTGGACAAGAATAAGACTAGGGAGGACGAAAATGACCTAAATGTTCATCCAATGACACAAATGAACTTATTGAATGCACAAGATTGGTTAAAAACCCTAATCGGACAAGAATAAGCCTAGGGAGGACAAAAATGACCTAAATGTTCTTCGAATGACACAAACACACCTATTGGATGCACAAGATTGCATAAAAACCCTAATTGGACAAGAATAAGACTAGGGAGGACGAAAATGACCTAAATGTTCCTCCAATGACACAAACACACCTATTGGATGCACAAGATTGCATAAAAACCCTAATTGGACAAGAATAAGACTAGGGAGGACGAAAATGACCTAAATGTTCATCCAATGACACAAATGAACTTTTTGGATGCACAAGATTGGTTAAAAACCCTAATTGGACAAGAATAAGCCTAGGGAGGACAAAAATGACCTAAATGTTCATCCAATGACACAAACACACCTATTGGATGCACAAGATTGGTCAAAAACCCTAATTGGACAAGAATAAGCCTAGGGAGGACGAAAATGACCTAAATGTTCATCCAATGACACAAATGTACTTATTGGATGCAAAAGATTGGTTAAAAACCCTAATTGGACAAGAATAAGCCTAGGGACGACGAAAATGACCTAAATGTTCATCCAATGACACAAATGAACTTATTGGATGCAAAAGATTGGTTTAAAACCCTAATTGGACAAGAATAAGCCTAGGGAGGACGAAAATGACCTAAATGTTCATCCAATGACACAAATGAACTTATTGGATGCACAAGATTGGTTAAAAACCCTAATTGGACAAGAATAAGCCTAGGGAGGACGAAAATGACCTAAATGTTCATCCAATGACACAAATGAACTTATTGGATGCACAAGATTGGTTAAAAACCCTAATTGGACAAGAATAAGCCTAGGGAGGACGAAAATGATCTAAATGTTCCTCCAATGACACAAACACACCTATTGGATGCACAAGATTGCATAAAAACCCTAATTGGACAAGAATAAGACTAGGGAGGACGAAAATAACCTAAATGTTCCTCTAATGACACAAATGAACTAATTGGATGCACAAGGTTGGTTTAAAACCCTAATTGGACAAGAATAAGCCTAGGGAGGACGAAAATGACCTAAATGTTCATCCAATGACACAAATGAACTTATTGGATGCACAAGATTGGTTAAAAACCCTAATTGGACAAGAATAAGCCTAGGGAGGACGAAAATGACCTAAATGTTCATCCAATGACACAAATGAACTTATTGGATGCACAAGATTGGTTAAAAACCCTAATTGGACAAGAATAAGCCTAGGGAGGACGAAAATGACCTAAATGTTCATCCAATGACACAAATATACTTATTGGATGCACAAGATTGGTTAAAAACCCTAATTGGACAAGAATAAGCCTAGGGAGGACGTAAATGACCTAAATGATCCACCAATGACACAAATGAACTTATTGGATGCACAAGGTTGGTTAAAAACCCTAATTGGACAAGAATAAGCCTAGGGAGGACGAAAATGACATAAATGTTCAACCAATGACACAAATGAACTTATTGGATGCACAAGGTTAGTTAAAAACCCTAATTGAACAAGAATAAGCCTAGGGAGGACGAAAATGACCTAAATGTTCATCCAATGACACAAACACACCAATTGGATGCACAAGATTGCATAAAAACCCTAATTGGACAAGAATAAGCCTAGGGAGGACGAAAATGACCTAAATGTTCGTCCAATGATACAAACACACCTATTGGATGCACAAGATTGCATAAAAACCCTAATTGGACAAGAATAAGCCTAGGGAGGACGAAAATGACCTAAATGTTCATCCAATGACACAAATGAACTTATTGGATGCACAAGATTGGTTAAAAACCCTAATTGGACAAGAATAAGCCTAGGGAGGACGTAAATGACCTAAATGTTCATCCAATGACACAAATGAACTTATTGGATGCACATGATTGGTTAAAAACCCTAATTGGACAAGAATAAGCATAGGGAGGACGAAAATGACCTAAATGTTCATCCAATGACACAAACACACATATTGGATGCGCAAGATTGCTTAAAACCCTAATTGGACAAGAATAAGACTAGGGATGACGAAAATGACCTAAATGTTCATCCAATGACACAAATGAACTTATTGGATGCACAAGATTGGTTAAAAACCCTAATTGGACAAGAATAAGCCTAGGGAGGAGGAAAATGACCTAAATGTTCGTCCAATGATACAAACACACCTATTGGATGCACAACATTGCATAAAAACCCTAATTGGACAAGAATAAGACTAGGGAGGACGAAAATGACCTAAATGTTCCTCAAATGACACAAACACACCTATTGGATGCACAAGATTGCATAAAAACCCTAATTGGACAAGAATAAGACTAGGGAGGAAGAAAATGACCTAAATGTTCATCCAATGACACAAATGAACTTATTGGATGCACAAGATTGGTTAAAAACCCTAATTGGACAAGAATAAGCCTAGGGAGGACGAAAATGACCTAAATGTTCGTCCAATGACACAAACACACCTATTGGATGCTCAAGATTGCATAAAAACCCTAATTGGAAAAGAATAAGACTAGGGAGGACGAAAATGACCTAAATGTTCATCCAATGACACAAATGAACTTATTGGATGCACAAGATTGGTTAAAAACCCTAATTGGACAAGAATAAGCCTAGGGAGGACGAAAATGACCTAAATGTTCATCCTATGACACAAATGAACTTATTGGATGCACAAGATTGGTTAAAAACCCAAATTGGACAAGAATAAGCCTAGGGAGGGCGAAAATGACCTAAATGTTCGTCCAATGACAGAAACACACCTATTGGATGCACAAGATTGCATAAAAACCCTAATTGGACAAGAATAAGACTAGGGAGGACGAAAATGACCTAAATGTTCATCCAATGACACAAACACACATATTGGATGCAAAAGATTGCTTGAAATGCTAATTGGACAAGAATAAGACTAGGGAGGACGAAAATGACCTAAATGTTCATCCAATGACACAAATGAACTTATTGGATGCACAAGATTGGTTAAAAACCCTAATTGGACAAGAATAAGCCTAGGGAGGACGAAAATGACCTAAATGTTCATCCAATGACACAAATGAACTTATTGGATGCACAAGATTGGTTAAAAACCCTAATTGTACAAGAATAAGACTAGGGAGGACGAAAATGACCTAAATGTTCATCCAATGACACAAATGAACTTATTGGATGCACAAGATTGGTTAAAAACCCTAATTGGACAAGAATAAGCCTAGGGAGGACGAAAATGACCTAAATGTTCATCCAATGACACAAATGAACTTATTGGATGCACAAGATTGGTTAAAAACCCTAATTGGACAAGAATAAGCCTAGGGAGGACGACAATGACCTAAATGTTCATCCAATGACACAAATGAACGTATTGGATGCACAAGATTGGTTAAAAACCCTAATTGGACAAGAATAAGCCTAGGGAGGGCGAAAATGACCTAAATGTTCGTCCAATGACACAAACACACCTATTGGATGCACAAGATTGCATAAAAACTCTAATTGGACAAGAATAAGACTAGGGAGGACGAAAATGACCTAAATGTTCCTCCAATAACACAAATGAACTTATTGGATGCACAAGATTGGTTAAAAACCCTAATTGGACAAGAATAAGCCTAGGGAGGACGAAAATGACCTAAATGTTCGTCCAATGACACAAATGAACTTATTGGATGCACAAGATTGGTTAAAAACCCTAATTGGACAAGAATAAGCCTAGGGAGGACGAAAATGACCTAAATGTTCATCCATTGACACAAATGACCTTATTGGATGCAAAAGATTGGTTAAAAACCTTAATTGTACAAGAATAAGCCTAGGGAGGACGAAAATGACCTAAATGTTCATCCAATGACACAAATGAACTTATTGGATGGACAAGATTGGTTAAAAACCCAAATTGGACAAGAATAAGCCTAGGGAGGACGAAAATGACCTAAATGTTCATCCAATGACACAAATGAACTTATTGGATGCACAAGATTGGTTAAAAACCCTAATTGGACAAGAATAAGCCTAGGGAGGACGAAAATGACCTAAATGTTCATCCAATGACACAAATGAACTTATTGGACGCACAACATTGATTAAAAACCCTAATTGGACAAGAATAAGCCTAGGGAGGACGTAAATGACCTAAATTATCCACCAATGACACAAATGAACTTATTGGATGCACAAGGTTGGTTAAAAACTCTAATTGGACAAGAATAAGCCTAGGGAGGACGAAAATGACCTAAATGGTCAACCAATGACACAAATGAACTTATTGGATGCACAAGGTTAGTTAAAAACCCTAATTGAACAAGAATAAGCCTAGGGAGGACGAAAATGACCTAAATGTTCGTCCAATGACACAAACACACCAATTGGATGCACAAGATTGCATAAAAACCCTAATTGGACAAGAATAAGCCTAGGGAGGACGAAAATGACCTAAATATTCGTCCAATGACACAATCACACCTATTGGATGCACAAGATTGCATAAAAACCCTAATTGGACAAGAATAAGACTAGGGAGGACGAAAATGACCTAAATGTTCATCCAATGACACAAATGAACTTATTGGATGCACAAGATTGGTTAAAAACCCTAATTGGACAAGAATAAGCCTAGGGAGGACGAAAATGACCTAAATGTTCATCCAATGACACAAATGAACTTATTGGATGCACAAGATTGGTTAAAAACCCTAATTGGACAAGAATAAGCCTAGGGATGACGAAAATGACCTAAATGTTCATCCAATGAAACAAACACACCTATTGGATGCACAAGATTGCATAAAAACCCTAATTGGACAAGAATAAGACTAGGGAGGACGAAAATGACCTAAATGTTCGTCCAATGACACAAACACACCTATTGGATGCACAAGATTGCATAAAAACCCTAATTGGACAAGAATAAGTCTAGGGAGGACGAAAATGACCTAAATGTTCGTCCAATGACACAAACACACCTATTGGATGCACAAGATTACATAAAACCCTAATTGGACAAGAATAAGACTAGGGAGGACGAAAATGACCTTAATGTTCGTCCAATGACACAAACACACCTATTGGATGCACAAAACTCTAATTGGACAAGAATAAGACTAGGGAGGACGAAAATGACCTAAATGTTCACCCATTGACACAAATGAACTTATTGGATGCACAAGATTGGTTAAAAACCCTAATTGGACAAGAATAAGCCTAGGGAGGACGAAAATGACCTAAATGTTCGTCTAATGACACAAATGAACTTATTGGATGCACAAGATTGGTTAAAAACCCTAATTGGACAAGAATAAGCATAGGGAGGACGAAAATGACCTAAATGTTCATCCAATGACACAAATGAACTTATTGGATACAAAAGATTGGTTAAAAACCCTAATTGGACAAGAATAAGCCTAGGGAGGACGAAAATGACCTAAATGTTCGTCTAATGACACAAATGAACTTATTGGATGCAGAAGATTGGTTAAAAACCCTAATTGGACAAGAATAAGCCTAGGGAGGACGAAAATGACCTAAATGTTCGTCTAATGACACAAATGAACTTATTGGATGCACAAGATTGGTTAAAAACCCTAATTGGACAAGAATAAGCATAGGGAGGACGAAAATGACCTAAATGTTCATCCAATGACACAAATCAACTTATTGGATGCACATGATTCGTTAAAAACCCTAATTGGACAAGAATAAGCCTAGGGAGGACGAAAATGACCTAAATGTTCGTCTAATGACACAAATGAACTTATTGGATGCACAAGATTGGTTAAAAACCCTAATTGGACAAGAATAAGCATAGGGAGGACGAAAATGACCTAAATGTTCATCCAATGACACAAATCAACTTATTGGAGGCAAAAGATTGGTTAAAAACCCTAATTGGAGAAGAATAAGCCTAGGGAGGACGAAAATGACCTAAATGTTCATCCAATGACACAAAAACACCTATTGGATGCACAAGATTGCATAAAAACCCTAATTGGACAAGAATAAGCCTAGGGAGGACGAAAATGACCTAAATGTTCCTCCAATGACACAAATGAACTTATTGGATGCACCAGATTGGCTAAAAACCCTAATTGGACAAGAATAAGCCTAGGGAGGACGAAAATGACCTAAATGTTCATCCAATGACACAAATCAACTTATTCGATGCACATGATTGGTTAAAAACCCTAATTGGACAAGAATAAGCCTAGGGAGGACGAAAATGACCTAAATGTTCGTCTAATGACACAAATGAACTTATTGGATGCACAAGATTGGTTAAAAACCCTAATTGGACAAGAATAAGCATAGGGAGGATGAAAATGACCTAAATGTTCATCCAATGACACAAATCAACTTATTGGATGCACATGATTCGTTAAAAACCCTAATTGGACAAGAATAAGCCTAGGGAGGACGAAAATGACCTAAATGTTCGTCTAATGACACAAATGAACTTATTGGATGCACAAGATTGGTTAAAAACCTTAATTGGACAAGAATAAGCATAGGGAGGACGAAAATGACCTAAATGTTCATCCAATGACACAAATCAACTTATTGGAGGCAAAAGATTGGTTAAAAACCCTAATTGGACAAGAATAAGCCTAGGGAGGACGAAAATGACCTAAATGTTCATCCAATGACACAAATAAACTTATTGGATGCACATGATTGGTTAAAAACCCTAATTGGACAAGAATAAGCCTAGGGAGGACGAAAATGACCTAAATGTTCGTCCAATGACACATACACACCTATTGGATGCACAAGATTGCATAAAATCCCTAATTGGACAAAAATAAGACTAGGGAGGACGAAAATGACCTAAATGTTTCTCCAATGACACAAATGAACTTATTGGATGCACAAGATTGGCTAAAAACCCTAATTGGATAAGAATAAGCCTAGGGAGGACGAAAATGACCTAAATGTTCATCCAATGACACAAATGAACTTATTGGATGCACAAGATTGGTTAAAAACCCTAATTGGACAAGAATAAGCCTAGGGAGGACGAAAATGACCTAAATGTTCATCCAATGACACAAATAAACTTATTGGATGCACATGATTGGGTAAAAACCCTAATTGGACAAGAATAAGCCTAGGGAGGACGAAAATGACCTAAATGTTCGTCCAATGACACAAACACACCTATTGGATGCACAAGATTGCATAAAATCCCTAATTGGACAAAAATAAGACTAGGGAGGACGAAAATGACCTAAATGTTCCTCCAATGACACAAATGAACTTATTGGATGCACAAGATTGGTTAAAAACCCTAATTGGACAAGAATAAGCCTAGGGAGGACGAAAATGACCTAAATGTTTGTCCAATGACACAAACACACCTATTGGATGCACAACATTGCATAAAAACCCTAATTGGACAAGAATAAGACTAGGGAGGACGAAAATGACCTAAATGTTCATCCAATGACACAAACACACATATTGGATGCACAAGATTGCTTAGAACCCTAATTAGACAAGAATAAGACTAGGGAGGACGAAAATGACCTAAATGTTCATCCAATGACACAAATGAACTTATTGGATGCACAAGATTGGTTAAAAACCCTAATTGGACAAGAATAAGCCTAGGGAGGACGAAAATGACCTAAATGTTCGTCCAATGACACAAACACACCTATTGGATGCCAAGATTGCATAAAAACCCTAATTGGACAAGAATAAGACTAGGGAGGACGAAAATGACCTAAATGTTCATCCAATGACACAAATGAACTTATTGGATGCACAAGATTGGTTAAAAACCCTAATTGGACAAGAATAAGCCTAGTGAGGACGAATATGACCTAAATGTTCATCCAATGACACAAATGAACTTATTGGATGCACAAGATTGGTTAAAAACCCTAATTGGACAAGAATAAGCCTAGGGAGGACGAAAATGACCTAAATGTTCATCCAATGACACAAACACACCTATTGGATGCACAAGATTGGTTAAAACCCCTAATTGGACAAGAATAAGCCTAGGGTGGACGAAAATGACCTAAATGTTCATCCAATGACACAAATGAACTTATTGGATGCACAAGATTGGTTAAAAACCCTAATTGGACAAGAATAAGCCTAGGGAGGACGAAAATGACCTAAATGTTCATCCAATGACACAAACACACCTATTGGATGCACAAGATTGGTTAAAAACCTTAATTGGACAAGAATATGCCTAGGGACGACAAAAATGACCTAAATGTTCATCCAATGACACAAATGAACTTATTGGATGCACAAGATTGGTTAAAAACCCTAATTGGACAAGAATAAGCCTTGGGAGGACGAAAATGACCTAAATGTTCATCCAATGACACAAATGAAATTATTGGATGCACAAGATTGGTTAAAAACCCTAATTGGAAAAGAATAAGTCTTGGGAGGACGAAAATGCCCTAAATGTTCATCCAATGACCCAAACACACCTATTGGATGCACAAGATTGTTTAAAAACCCTAATTGGACAAGAATAAGCCTAGGGAGGACCAAAATGACCTAAATGTTCTTCCAATGACACAAACACACCTATTGGATGCACATGAATGGTTAAAAACCCTAATTGGACAAGAATAAGCCTAGGGAGGACGAAAATGACCTAAATGTTCATCCAATGACACAAATGAACTTATTGGATGCACAAGATTGGTTAAAAACCCTAATTGGACAAGAATAAGCCTAAGGAGGACGAAAATGACCTAAATGTTCATCCAATGACACAAATCAACTTATTGGATGCACATGATTGGTTAAAAACCCTAATTGGACAAGAATAAGACTAGGGAGGACGAAAATGACCTAAATGTACCTCCAATGACACAAACACACCTATTGGATGCACAAGATTGGTTAAAAACCCTAATTGGACAAGAATACGACACAAATGAACTTATTGGATGCACAAGATTGGATAAAAACCCTAATTGGACAGGAATAAGCCTAGGGAGGACGAAAATGACCTAAATGTTCATCCAATGACACAAATGAACTTATTGGATGCACAAGATTGGTTAAAAACCCTAATTGGACAAGAATAAGCCTAGGGAGGACGAAAATGACCTAAATGTTCATAGAATGACACAAATCAACTTATTGGATGCAGAAGATTGGTTAAAAACCCTAATTGGAAAAGAATAAGCCTAGGGAGGACGGAAATGACCTAAATGTTCGTCCAATGACACAAACACACCTATTGAATGCACAAGATTGCATAAAAACCCTAATTGGACAAGAATAAGACTAGGGAGGACGAAAATGACCTAAATGTTCAACCAATGACACAAATGAACTTATTGGATGCACAAGATTTGTTAAAAACCCTAATTGGACAAGAATAAGCCTAGGGAGGACGAAAATGACCTAAATGTTCGTCCAATGACACAAACACACCTATTGGATGCACAAGATTGCATAAAAACCCTAATTGGACAAGAATAAGACTAAGGAGGACGAAAATGACCTAAATGTTCATCCATTGACACAAATGAACTTATTGGATGCACAAGATTGGTTAAAAACCCTAATTGGACAAGAATAAGCCTAGGGAGGACGAAAATGACCTAAATGTTCGTCTAATGACACAAATGAACTTATTGGATGCACAAGATTGGTTAAAAACCCTAATTGGACAAGAATAAGCCTAGGGAGGACGAAAATGACCTAAATGTTCATCCAATGACACAAAGCAACTTATTGGATGCACATGATTGGTTAAAAACCCTAATTGGACAAGAATAAGCCTAGGGAGGACGAAAATGAACTAAATGTTCATCTAATGACACAAATGAACTTATTAGATGCACATGATTGGTTAAAAACCATAATTGGACAAGAATATGCCTAGGGAGGATGAAAATGACCTTAATGTTCGTCCAATGACACAAACACACCTATTGGATGCACAAGATTGAATAAAAACCCAAATTGGACAACAATAAGACTAGGGAGGACGAAAATGACCTAAATGTTCGTCCAATGACACAAACACACCTATTGGATGCACAAGATTGCATAAAAACCCTAATTGGACAAGAATAAGTCTAGGGAGGACGAAAATGACCTAAATGTTCATCCAATGACACAAATGAACTTATTGGATGCACAAGATTGGTTAAAAACCCTAATTGGACAAGAATAAGCCTAGGGAGGACGAAAATGACCTAAATGTTCGTCTAATGACACAAATGAACTTATTGGATGCACAAGATTGGTTAAAAACCTTAATTGGACAAGAATAAGCATAGGGAGGACGAAAATGACCTAAATGTTCATCCAATGACACAAATCAACTTATTGGAGGCAAAAGATTGGTTAAAAACCCTAATTGGAGAAGAATAAGCCTAGGGAGGACGAAAATGACCTAAATGTTCATCCAATGACACAAAAACACCTATTGGATGCACAAGATTGCATTAAAACCCTAATTGGACAAGAATAAGCCTAGGGAGGACGAAAATGACCTAAATGTTCCTCCAATGACACAAATGAACTTATTGGATGCACCAGATTGGCTAAAAACCCTAATTGGACAAGAATAAGCCTAGGGAGGACGAAAATGACCTAAATGTTCATCCAATGACACAAATGAACTTATTGGAAGCACAAGGTTGGTTAAAAACCCTAATTGGACAAGAATAAGACTTGGGAGGACGAAAATGACCTAAATGTTCGTCTAATGACACAAATGAACTTATTGGATGCACAAGATTGGTTAAAAACGCTAATTGGACAAGAATAAGCATAGGGAGGAAAAAAATGACCTAATTGTTCGTCGAATGACACAAAAACACCTATTGGATGCACAAGATTGAATTAAAACCCTAATTGGACAAGAATAAGACTAGGGAGGACGAAAATGACCTAAATGTTCCTCCAATGACACAAATCAACTTATTGGATGAACATGATTGGTTAAAAACCATAATTGGACAAGAATAAGCTTAGGGAGGACGAAAATGACCTAAATGTTCATCCAATGACACAAAAACACCTATTGGATGCACAAGATTGCATAAAAACCCTAATTGGACAAGAATAAGCATAGGGAGGACGAAAATGACCTAAATGTTCGTCCCATGACACAAATGAACTTATTGGATGCACAAGATTGGTTAAAAACCCTAATTGGACAAGAATAAGCCTAGGGAGGACGAAAATGACCTAAATGTTCATCCAATGACACAAATCAACTTATTGGATGCACATGATTGGTTAAAAAGCCTAATTAGACAAGAATAAGCCTAGGGAGGACGAAAATGACCTAAATGTTCGTCTAATGACACAAATGAACTTATTGGATGCACAAGATTGGTTAAAAACCCTAATTGGACAAGAATAAGCCTAGGGAGGACGAAAATGACCTAAATGTTCCTCCAATGACACCAATGAACTTATTGGATGCACCAGATTGGCTAAAAACCCTAATTGGACAAGAATAAGCCTAGGGAGGACGAAAATGACCTAAATGTTCATCAAACGACACAAATGAATTTATTGGATGCACAAGATTGGTTAAAAACCCTAATTGGACAAGAATAACCCTAGGGAGGACGAAAATGACCTAAATGTTCATCTAAAGACACAAATGAACTTATTGAATGCACAAGATTGGTTAAAAACCCTAATTGGACAAGAATAAGCCTAGGGAGGATAAAAATGACCTAAATGTTCATCCAATGACACAAATGAACTTATTGGATGCAAAAGATTGGTTAAAAACCCTAATTGGACAAGAATAAGCCTAGGGAGGACGAAAATAACCTAAATGTTCGTCGAATGACACAAAAACACCTATTGGATGCACAAGATTGAATAAAAACCCTAATTGGACAAGAATAAGACTAGAGAGGACAAAAATGACCTAAATGTTCCTCCAATGACACAAATAAACTTATTGGATGCACATGATTGGTTAAAAACCATAATTGGACAAGAATAAGCCTAGGGAGGACGAAAATGACCTAAATGTTCATCCAATGACACAAAAACACCTATTGGATGCACAAGATTGCATAAAAACCCTAATTGGACAAGAATAAGCATAGGGAGGACGAAAATGACCTAAATGTTCGTCCAATGACACAAATGAACTTATTGGATGCACAAGATTGGTTAAAAACCCTAATTGGACAAGAATAAGCCTAGGGAGGACGAAAATGACCTAAATGTTCATCCAATGACACAAATGAACTTATTGGATGCACAAGATTGGTTAAAAACCCTAATTGGACAAGAATAAGCCTAGGGAGGAAGAAAATGACCTAAATGTTCGTCCAATGACACAAACACACCTATTGGATGCACTAGATTGCATAAAAACCCTAATTGGACAAGAATAAGACTAGGGAGGACAAAAATGAACTAAATGTTCGTCCAATGACACAAACACACCTATTGGATGCACAAGATTGCATAAAAACCCTAATTGGACAAGAATAAGCCTAGGGAGGACAAAAATGACCTAAATGTTCGTCCAATGACACAAATGAACTTATTGGATGCACAAGATTGGTTAAAAACCCTAATTGGACAAGAATAAGCCTAGGGAGGACGAAAATGACCTAAATGTTCATCCAATGACACAAATGAACTTATTGGATGCACAAGATTGGTTAAAAACCCTAATTGGACAAGAATAAGCCTAGGGAGGACGAAAATGACCGAAATGTTCATCCAATGACACAAATGAACTTATTGGATGCACAAGATTGGTTAAAAACCCTAATGAAACAAGAATAAGCCTTAGGAGGACGAAAATGACCTAAATGTTCGTCCAATGACACAAACACACCTATTGTATGCACAAGATTGCATAAAAACCCTAATTGGACAAGAATAAGCCTAGGGAGGACGAAAATGACCTAAATGTTCGTCCAATGACACAAACACACCTATTGGATGCACAAGATTGGTTAAAAACCCTAATTGGACAAGAATAAGCCTAGGCAGGAAGAAAATGACCTAAATGTTCATCCAATGACACAAATGAACTTATTGGATGCACAAGATTGGTTAAAAACCCTAATTGGACAAGAATAAGCCTAGGGAGGACGAAAATGACCTAAATGATCATCCAATGACACAAATGAACTTATTGGATGCACAAGATTGGTTAAAAACCCTAATCGGACAAGAATAAGCCTAGGGAGGACGAAAATGACCTAAATGTTCGTCCAATGACACAAACACACCAATTGGATGCACAAGATTGCATAAAAACCCTAATTGGACAAGAAGAAGGCTAGGGAGGACGAAAATGACCTAAATGTTCGTCCAATGACACAAACACACCTATTGGATGCACAAGATTGCATAAAAACCCTAATTGGACAAGAATAAGCCTAGGGAGGACGAAAATGACCTAAATGTTCGTCCAACGACACAAACACACCTATTGGACGCACAAGATTGCATACAAAACCCTAATTGGACAAGAATAAGCCTAGGGAGGAGGAAAATGACCTAAATATTCATCCAATGACACAAATGAACTTATTGGATGCACAAGATTGGTTAAAAACCCTAATTGGACAAGAATAAGCCTAGGGAGGACGAAAATGACCTAAATGTTCATCCAATGACACAAATGAACTTATTGGATGCACAAGATTGGTTAAAAACCCTAATTGGACAAGAATAAGCCTGGGGAGGACGAAAATGACCTAAATGTTCGTCCAGTGACACAAACACACCTATTTGATGCACAAGATTGCATAAAATCCCTAATTGGACAAGAATAAGACTAGGGAGGACGAAAATGACCTAAATGTTCGTCCAATGACGCAAACACACCTAATGGATGCACAAGATTGCATAAAAACCCTAATTGGACAAGAATAAGACTAGCGAGGACGAAAATGACCTAAATGATCATCCAATGACACAAATGAACTTATTGGATGCACAAGATTGGTTAAAAACCCTAATTGGACAAGAATAAGCCTAGGGAGGACGAAAATGACCTAAATGTTCAACCAATGACACAAATGAACTTATTGGATGCACAAGATTGCATAAAAACCCTAATTGGACAAGAATAAGCATAGGGAGGACGAAAATGACCTAAATGTTCGTCCAATGACACAAATGAACTTATTGGATGCACAAGATTGGTTAAAAACCCTAATTGGACAAGAATAAGCCTAGGGAGGACGAAAATGACCTAAATGTTCATCAAATGACACAAACACACCTATTGGATGCACAAGATTGGTTAAAAACCCTAATTGGACATGAATAAGCCTAGGGAGGACGAAAATGACCTAAATGTTCATCCAATGACACAAATGAACTTATTGGATGCACAAGATTGGTTAGAAACCCTAATTGGACAAGAATAAGCCTAGGGTGGACGAAAATGACCTAAATGTTCATCCAATGACACAAATGAACTTATTGGATGCACAAGATTGGTTAAAAACCCTAATTGGACAAGAATAAGCCTAGGGAGGACGAAAATGACCTAAATGTTCATCCAATGACACAAACACACCTATTGGATGCACAAGATTGGTTAAAAACCTTAATTGGACAAGAATATGCCTAGGGACGACAAAAATGACCTAAATGTTCATCCAATGACACAAATGAACTTATTGGATGCACAAGATTGGTTAAAAACCCTAATTGGACAAGAATAAGCCTTGGGAGGACGAAAATGACCTAAATGTTCATCCAATGACACAAATGAAATTATTGGATGCACAAGATTGGTTAAAAACCCTAATTGGAAAAGAATAAGTCTTGGGAGGACGAAAATGCCCTAAATGTTCATCCAATGACCCAAACACACCTATTGGATGCACAAGATTGTTTAAAAACCCTAATTGGACAAGAATAAGCCTAGGGAGGACCAAAATGACCTAAATGTTCTTCCAATGACACAAACACACCTATTGGATGCACATGAATGGTTAAAAACCCTAATTGGACAAGAATAAGCCTAGGGAGGACGAAAATGACCTAAATGTTCATCCAATGACACAAATGAACTTATTGGATGCACAAGATTGGTTAAAAACCCTAATTGGACAAGAATAAGCCTAAGGAGGACGAAAATGACCTAAATGTTCATCCACTGACACAAAAACACCTATTGAATGCACAAGATTGCATAAAAACCCTAATTGGACAAGAATAAGCCTAGGGATGACGAAAATGACCTAAATGTTCCTCCAATGACACAAATGAACTTATTGGATGCACCAGATTGGCTAAAAACCCTAATTGGACAAGAATAAGCCTAGGGAGGACGAAAATGACCTAAATGATCGTCTAATGACTCAAATGAACTTATTGGATGCACAAGATTGGTTAAAAACCCTAATTGGACAAGAATAAGCATAGGGAGGACGAAAATGACCTAAATGTTCATCCAATGACACAAATGAACTTATTGGATGCAAAAGATTGGTTAAAAACCCTAATTGGACAAGAATAAGCCTAAGGAGGACGAAAATGACCTAAATGTTCATCCACTGACACAAAAACACCTATTGAATGCACAAGATTGCATAAAAACCCTAATTGGACAAGAATAAGCCTAGGGATGACGAAAATGACCTAAATGTTCCTCCAATGACACAAATGAACTTATTGGATGCACCAGATTGGCTAAAAACCCTAATTGGACAAGAATAAGCCTAGGGAGGACGAAAATGACCTAAATATTCATCCAATGACACAAATGAACTTATTGGATGCACAAGGTTGGTTAAAAACCATAATTGGACAAGAATAAGACTTGGGAGGACGAAAATGACCTAAATGTTCGTCTAATGACTGAAATGAACTTATTGGATGCACAAGATTGGTTAAAAACCCTAATTGGACAAGAATAAGCATAGGGGGGACGAAAATGACCTAAATGTTCGTCCAATGACACAAACACACCTATTGGATGCACAAGATTGAATAAAAACCCTAATTGGACAAGAATAAGACTAGGGAGGACGAAAATGACCTAAATGTTCCTCCAATGACACAAACACACCTATTGGATGCACAAGATTGCATAAAAACCCTAATTGGACAAGAATAAGACTAGGGAGGACGAAAATGACCTAAATGTTCATCCAATGACACAAATGAACTTTTTGGATGCACAACATTGGTTAAAAACCCTAATTGGACAAGAATAAGCCTAGGGAGGACGAAAATGACCTAAATGTTCATCCAATGACACAAACACACCTATTGGATGCACAAGATTGGTCAAAAACCCTAATTGGACAAGAATAAGCCTAGGGAGGACGAAAATGACCTAAATGTTCATCCAATGACACAAATGTACTTATTGGATGCAAAAGATTGGTTAAAAACCCTAATTGGACAAGAATAAGCCTAGGGACGACGAAAATGACCTAAATGTTCATCCAATGACACAAATGAACTTATTGGATGCAAAAGATTGGTTAAAAACCCTAATTGGACAAGAATAAGCCTAGGGAGGACGAAAATGACCTAAATGTTCATCCAATGACACAAAAACACCTATTGGATGCACAAGATTGCATAAAAACCCTAATTGGACAAGAATAAACCTAGGGAGGACGAAAATGACCTAAATGTTCGTCCAATGACACAAATGAACTTATTGGATGCACAAGATTGGTTAAAAACCCTATATGGACAAGAATAAGCCTAGGGAGGACGAAAATGACCTAAATGTTCATCCAATGACACAAATCAACTTATTGGATGCACATGATTGGTTAAAAACCCTAATTGGACAAGAATAAGCCTAGGGAGGACGAAAATGACCTAAATGATCGTCTAATGACACAAATGAACTTATTGGATGCACAAGATTGGTTAAAAACCCTAATTGGACAAGAATAAGCATAGGGAGGACGAAAATGACCTAAATGTTCATCCAATGACACAAATGAACTTATTGGATGCAAAAGATTGGTTAAAAACCCTAATTGGACAAGAATAAGCCTAAGGAGGACGAAAATGACCTAAATGTTCATCCACTGACACAAAAACACCTATTGAATGCACTAGATTGCATAAAAACCCTAATTGGACAAGAATAAGCCTAGGGATGACGAAAATGACCTAAATGTTCCTCCAATGACACAAATGAACTTATTGGATGCACCAGATTGGCTAAAAACCCTAATTGGACAAGAATAAGCCTAGGGAGGACGAAAATGACCTAAATGTTCATCCAATGACACAAATGAACTTATTGGATGCACAAGGTTGGTTAAAAACCATAATTGGACAAGAATAAGACTTGGGAGGACGAAAATGACCTAAATGTTCGTCTAATGACTGAAATGAACTTATTGGATGCACAAGATTGGTTAAAAACCCTAATTGGACAAGAATAAGCATAGGGGGGACGAAAATGACCTAAATGTTCGTCCAATGACACAAACACACCTATTGGATGCACAAGATTGAATAAAAACCCTAATTGGACAAGAATAAGACTAGGGAGGACGAAAATGACCTAAATGTTCCTCCAATGACACAAACACACCTATTGGATGCACAAGATTGCATAAAAACCCTAATTGGACAAGAATAAGACTAGGGAGGACGAAAATGACCTAAATGTTCATCCAATGACACAAATGAACTTATTGGATGCACAAGGTTGGTTAAAAACCATAATTGGACAAGAATAAGACTTGGGAGGACGAAAATGACCTAAATGTTCGTCTAATGACTGAAATGAACTTATTGGATGCACAAGATTGGTTAAAAACCCTAATTGGACAAGAATAAGCATAGGGGGGACGAAAATGACCTAAATGTTCGTCCAATGACACAAACACACCTATTGGATGCACAAGATTGAATAAAAACCCTAATTGGACAAGAATAAGACTAGGGAGGACGAAAATGACCTAAATGTTCCTCCAATGACACAAACACACCTATTGGATGCACAAGATTGCATAAAAACCCTAATTGGACAAGAATAAGACTAGGGAGGACGAAAATGACCTAAATGTTCATCCAATGACACAAATGAACTTTTTGGATGCACAACATTGGTTAAAAACCCTAATTGGACAAGAATAAGCCTAGGGAGGACGAAAATGACCTAAATGTTCATCCAATGACACAAACACACCTATTGGATGCACAAGATTGGTCAAAAACCCTAATTGGACAAGAATAAGCCTAGGGAGGACGAAAATGACCTAAATGTTCATCCAATGACACAAATGTACTTATTGGATGCAAAAGATTGGTTAAAAACCCTAATTGGACAAGAATAAGCCTAGGGACGACGAAAATGACCTAAATGTTCATCCAATGACACAAATGAACTTATTGGATGCAAAAGATTGGTTTAAAACCCTAATTGGACAAGAATAAGCCTAGGGAGGACGAAAATGACCTAAATGTTCATCCAATGACACAAAAACACCTATTGGATGCACAAGATTGCATAAAAACCCTAATTGGACAAAAATAAGCCTAGGGAGGACGAAAATGACCTAAATGTTCGTCCAATGACACAAATGAACTTTTTGGATGCACAAGATTGGTTAAAAACCCTAATTGGACAAGAATAAGCCTAGGGAGGACGAAAATGACCTAAATGTTCATCCAATGACACAAACACACCTATTGGATGCACAAGATTGGTCAAAAACCCTAATTGGACAAGAATAAGCCTAGGGAGGACGAAAATGACCTAAATGTTCATCCACTGACACAAATGAACTTATTGGATGCAAAAGATTGGTTAAAAACCCTAATTGGACAAGAATAAGCCTAGGGACGACGAAAATGACCTAAATGTTCATCCAATGACACAAATGAACTTATTGGATGCAAAAGATTGGTTAAAAACCCTAATTGGACAAGAATAAGCCTAAGGAGGACGAAAATGACCTAAATGTTCATCCACTGACACAAAAACACCTATTGGATGCACAAGATTGCATAAAAACCCAAATTGGACAAGAATAAGCCTAGGGAGGACGAAAATGACCTAAATGTTCCTCCAATGACACAAATGAACTTATTGGATGCACCAGATTGGCTAAAAACCCTAATTGGACAAGAATAAGCCTAGGGAGGACGAAAATGACCTAAATGTTCATCCAATGACACAAATGAACTTATTGGATGCACAAGGTTGGTTAAAAACCCTAATTGGACAAGAATAAGACTTGGGAGGACGAAAATGACCTAAATGTTCGTCTAATGACAGAAATGAACTTATTGGATGCACAAGATTGGTTAAAAACACTAATTGGACAAGAATAAGCATAGGGAGGACGAAAATGACCTAAATGTTCGTCCAATGACACAAACACACCTATTGGATGCACAAGATTGAATAAAAACCCTAATTGGACAAGAATAAGACTAGGGAGGACGAAAATGACCTAAATGTTCCTCCAATGACACAAACACACCTATTGGATGCACAAGATTGCATAAAAATCCTAATTGGACAAGAATAAGACTAGAGAGGACAAAAATGACATAAATGTTCATCCAATGACACAAATGAACTTTTTGGATGCACAAGATTGGTTAAAAACCCTAATTGGACAAGAATAAGCCTAGGGAGGACGAAAATGACCTAAATGTTCATCCAATGACACAAACACACCTATTGGATGCACAAGATTGGTCAAAAACCCTAATTGGACAAGAATAAGCCTAGGGAGGACGAAAATGACCTAAATGTTCATCCAATGACACAAATGAACTTATTGGATGCACAAGATTGGTTAGAAACCCTAATTGGACAAGAATAAGCCTAGAGAGGACGAAAATGACCTAAATGTTCATCCAATGACACAAATGAACTTATTGGATGCAGAAGATTGCTTATAAACCCTAATTGGACAAGAATAAGCCTAGGGAGGACGAAAATGACCTAAATGTTCATCCAACGACACAAATGAACTTATTGGATGCGCAAGATTGGTTAGAAACCCTAATTGGACAAGAATAATTCTAGGGAGGACGAAAATGACCTAAATGTTCATCCAATGACACAAATGAACTTATTGGATGCACAAGATTGGTTAAAAACCCTAATTGGACAAGAATAAGCCTAGGGAGGACGAAAATGACCTAAATGTTCATCCAATGACACAAATGAACTTATTGGATGCACAAGGTTGGTTAAAAACGATAATTGGACAAGAATAAGCCTAGGGAGGGCGAAAATGACCTAAATGTTCGTCCAATGACACAAACACACCAATTGGATGCACAAGATTGCATAAAAACCCTAATTGGACAAGAATAAGACTAGGGAGGACGAAAATGACCTAAATGTTCCTCCAATGACACAAACACGCCTATTGGATGCACAAGATTGCATAAAAACCCTAATTGGACAAGAATAAGACTAGGGAGGACGAAAATGACCTAAATGTTCATCCAATGACACAAATGAACTTATTGGATGCACAAGATTGGTTAAAAACCCTAATTGGACAAGAATAAGCCTAGGGAGGACGAAAATGACCTAAATGTTCGTCCAATGACACAAACACACCTATTGGATGCACAAGATTGCATAAAAACCCTAATTGGACAAGAATAAGACTAGGGGGACGAAAATGACCTAAATGTTCAACCAAGGACACAAATGAACTTATTGGATGCACAAGATTGGTTAAAAACCCTAATTGGACAAGAATAAGCATAGGGAGGACAAAAATGACCTAAACGTTCATCCAATGACACAAACCCACATATTGGATGCAAAAGATTGCTTAAAACCCTAATTGGACAAGAATAAGACTAGGGAGGACGAAAATGACCTAAATGTTCATCCAATGACACAAATGAACTTATTGAATGCACAAGATTGGTTAAAAACCCTAATCGGACAAGAATAAGCCTAGGGAGGACAAAAATGACCTAAATGTTCTTCGAATGACACAAACACACCTATTGGATGCACAAGATTGCATAAAAACCCTAATTGGACAAGAATAAGACTAGGGAGGACGAAAATGACCTAAATGTTCCTCCAATGACACAAACACACCTATTGGATGCACAAGATTGCATAAAAACCCTAATTGGACAAGAATAAGACTAGGGAGGACGAAAATGACCTAAATGTTCATCCAATGACACAAATGAACTTTTTGGATGCACAAGATTGGTTAAAAACCCTAATTAGACAAGAATAAGCCTAGGGAGGACGAAAATGACCTAAATGTTCATTCCATGACACAAATGAACTTATTGGATGCACAATATTGGTTAAAAACCCTAATTGGGCAAGAATAAGCCTAGGGAGTACGAAAATGACCTAAATGTTCATCCGATGACACAAACACACCTATTGGATGCACAAGATTGCATATAAACCCTAATTGGACATGAATAAGACTAGGGAGGACGAAAATGACCTAAATGTTCCTCCAATGACACAAACACACCTATTGGATGCACAAGATTGCATAAAAACCCTAATTGGACAAGAATAAGACTAGGGAGGACGAAAATGACCTAAATGTTCATCCAATGACACAAATGAACTTATTGGATGCACAAGATTGGTTAAAAACCCTAATTGGACAAGAATAAGACTAGGGAGGACGAAAATGACCTAAATGTTCCTCCAATGACACAAAGACACCTATTGGATGCACAAGATTGCTTAAAACCCTAATTGGACAAGAATAAGACTAGGGAGGACGAAAATGACCTAAATGTTCATCCAATGACACAAATGAACTTATTGGATGCACAAGATTGGTTAAAAACCCTAATTGGACAAGAATAAGCATAGGGAGGACGAAAATGACCTAAATGTTCATCCAACGACACAAACACACCTATTGGATGCACAAGATTGCATAAAATCCCTAATAGGACAAGAATAAGACTAGGGAGGACGAAAATGACCTAAATGTTCCTCCAATGACACAAACACACCTATTGGATGCACAAGATTGCATAAAAACCCTAATTGGACAAGAATAAGACTAGGGAGGACGAAAATGACCTAAATGTTCATCCAATGACACAAATGAACTTATTGGATGCACAAGATTGGTTAAAAACCCTAATTGGACAAGAATAAGCCTAGGGATGACGAAAATGACCTAAATGTTCGTCCAATGAGACAAGCACACCTATTGGATACACAAGATTGCATAAAAACCCTAATTGGACAAGAATAAGACTAGGGAGGACGAAAATGACCTAAATGTTCCTCCAATGACACAAACACACCTATTGGATGCACAAGATTGCATAAAAACCATAATTGGACAAGAATAAGACTAGGGAGGACGAAAATGACCTAAATGTTCATCCAATGACACAAATGAACTTATTGGATGCACAAGATTGGTTAAAAACCCTAATTGGACAAGAATAAGCCTAGGGATGACGAAAATGACCTAAATGTTCGTCCAATGAGGCAAACACACCTATTGGATGCACAAGATTGCATAAAAACCCTAATTGGACAAGAATAAGACTAGGGAGGACGAAAATGACCTAAATGTTCATCCAATGACACAAATGAACTTATTGGATGCACAAGATTGGTTAAAAACCCTAATTGGACAAGAATAAGCCTAGGGAGGACGAAAATGACCTAAATGTTCGTCCAATGACACAAACACACCTATTGGATGCACAAGATTGCATAAAAACCCTAATTGGACAAGAATAAGACTAGGGAGGACGGAAATGACCTAAATGTTCATCCAATGACACAAATGAACTTATTGGATGCACAAGATTGGTTAAAAACCCTAATTGGACAAGAATAAGCATATGGAGGACGAAACTGACCTAAATGTTCATCCAATGACACAAACACACATATTGGATGCACAAGATTGCATAAAAACCCTAATTGGACAAGAATAAGACTAGGGAGGACGAAAATGACCTAAATGTTCCTCCAATGACACAAACACACCTATTGGATGCACAAGATTGCATAAAAACCCTAATTGGACAAGAATAAGACTAGGGAGGACGAAAATGACCTAAATGTTCATCCAATGACACAAATGAACTTATTGGATGCACAAGATTGGTTAAAAACCCTAATTGGAAAAGAATAAGCCTAGGGATGACGGAAATGACCTAAATGTGAGACAAACACACCTATTGGATGCACAAGATTGCATAAAAACCCTAATTGGACAAGAATAAGACTAGGGAGGACGAAAATGACCTAAATGTTCCTCCAATGACACAAACACACCTATTGGATGCACAAGATTGCATAAAAACCCTAATTGGACAAGAATAAGACTAGGGAGGACGAAAATGACCTAAATGTTCCACCAATGACACAAATGAACTTATTGGATGCATAAGGTTGGTTAAAAACCCTAATTGGACAAGAATAAGCCTAGGGAGGACGAAAATGACCTAAATATTCAACCAATGACACAAATGAACTTATTGGATGCACAAGGTTGGTTAAAAACCCTAATTGGACAAGAATAAGCCTAGGGAGGACGAAAATAACCAAATTGTTCGTCCAATGACACAAACACACCTATTGGATGCACAGGATTGCATAAAAACCCTAATTGGACAAGAATTAGTCTAGGGAGGACGAAAAATGACCTAAATGTTCGTCCAATGACACAAACACACCTATAGGATGCACAAGATTGCATAAAAACCCTAATTGGACAAGAATAAGACTAGGGAGGACGAAAATGACCTAAATGTTCCTCCAATGACACAAACACACCTATTGGATGCACAAGATTGCATAAAAACCCTAATTGGACAAGAATAAGACTAGGGAGGACGAAAATGACCTAAATGTTCCTCCAATGACAGAAACACACCTTTTGGATGCACAACATTGCATAAAAACCCTAATTCGACAAGAATAAGACTAGGGAGGACGAAAATGACCTCAATGTTCCTCCAATGACACAAACACACCTATTGGATGCACAAGATTGCATAAAAACCCTAATTGGACAAGAATAAGACTAGGGAGGACGAAAATGACCTAAATGTTCCTCCAATGACACAAACACACCTATTGGATGCACAAGATTGCATAAAAACCCTAGTTCTACAAGAATAAGACTAGGGAGGACGAAAATGACCTAAATGTTCCTCCAATGACACAAACACACCTATTGGATGCACAAGATTGCATAAAAACCCTAATTGGACAAGAATAAGACTAGGGAGGACGAAAATGACCTAAATTTTCATCCAATGACACAAATGAACTTATTGGATGCACAAGATTGGTTAAAAACCCTAATTGGACAAGAATAAGCCTAGGGAGGACGAAAATGACCTAAAATTTCGTCCAATGACACAAACACACCTATTGGATGCACAAGATTGCATAAAAACCCTAATTGGACAAGAATAAGACTAGGGAGGACGAAAATGACCTAAATGTTCCTCCAATGACACAAACACACCTATTGGATGCACAAGATTGCATAAAAACCCTAATTGGACAAGAATAAGACTAGGGAGGACGAAAATGACCTAAATGTTCATCCAATGACACAAATGAACTTATTGTATGCACAAGATTGGATAAAAACCCTAATTGGACAAGAATAAGCACAGGGAGGACGAAAATGACCTAAATGTTCATCCAATGATACAAACACTCATATTGGATGCACAAGATTGCTTAAAACCCTAATTGGACAAGAATAAGACTAGGGAGGACGAAAATGACCTAAATGTTCATCCAATGACACAAATGAACTTATTGGATGCACAAGATTAGTTAAAAACCCTAATTGGACAAGAATAAGCCTAGGGAGGACGAAAATCACCTAAATGTTCATCCAATGACACAAATGAACTTATTGGATGCGCAAGATTGTTTAAAAACCCTAATTGGACAAGAATAAGCCAAGGGAGGACGAAAATTACCTAAATGTTCGTCCAATGACACAAACAGACCTATTGGATGCACAAGATTGCATAAAAACCCTAATTGGACAAGAATAAGCCTAGGGAGGACGAAAATGACCTAAATGTTTGTCCAATGATACAAACACACCTATTGGATGCACAAGATTGCATAAAAACCCTAATTGGACAAGAATAAGACTAGGGAGGACGAAAATGACCTAAATGTTCCTCCAATGACACAAACACACCTATTGGATGCACAAGATTGCATAAAAACCCTAATTGGACAAGAATAAGACTAGGGAGGACGAAAATGACCTAAATGTTCATCCAATGACACAAATGAACTTATTGGATGCACAAGATTGGTTAAAAACCCTAATTGGACAAGAATTAGCATAGGGAGGACGAAAATGACCTAAATGTTCATCCAATGACACAAATGAACTTATTGGATGCACAAAATTGGTTAAAAATCCTAATTGGACAAGAATAAGCCTAGGGAGGACGAAAATGACCTAAATGTTCATCCAATGACACAAATGAACTTATTGGATGCACAAGATTGGTTAAAAACCCTAATTGGACAAGAATAAGCATAGGGAGGACGAAAATGGCCGAAATGTTCGTCCAATGACACAAACACACCTATTGAATGCACAAGATTACATAAAAACCCTAATTGGACAAGAATAAGACTAGGGAGGACGAAAATGACCTAAATGTTTATCCAATGACACAAACACACCTATTGGATGCACAAGATTGGTTAAAAACCCTAATTGGACAAGAATAAGCCTAGGGAAGACGAAAATGACTTAAATGTTCATCCAATGACACAAATCGACTTATTGGATGCACACGATTGGTTAAAAACCCTAATTGGACAAGAATAAGCCTAGGGACGACGAAAATGACATAAATGTTCATCCAATGACACAAATGAACTTATTGGATGCACAAGGTTGGTTAAAAACCCTAATTGGTCAAGAATAAGCCTAGGGAGGGCGAAAATGACCTAAATGTTCGTCCAATGACACAAACACACCTATTGGATGCACAAGATTGCATAAAAACCCTAATTGGACAAGAATAAGACTAGGGAGGACGAAAATGACCTAGATGTTCATCCAATGACACAAATGAACTTATTGGATGCACAAGATTGGTTACAAACCCTAATTGGAAAAGAATAAGCCTAGGGAGAACGAAAATGACCTAAATGTTCATCCAATGACACAAATGAACCTATTGGATGCACAAGATTGCATAAAAACCCTAATTGGACAAGAATATGACTAGGGAGGACGAAAATGACCTAAATGTTCCTCCAATGACACAAACACACCTATTGGATGCACAAGATTGCATAAAAACCCTAATTGGACAAGAATAAGACTAGGGAGGACGAAAATGACCTAAATGTTCCTCCAATGACACAAACACACCTATTGGATGCACAAGATTGCATAAAAACCCTAATTGGACAAGAATAAGACTAGGGAGGACGAAAATGACCTAAATGTTCATCCAATGACAAAAATGAACTTTTTGGATGCACAAGATTGGTTAAAAACCCTAATTGGACAAGAATAAGCCTAGGGAGGACGAAAATGACCTAAATGTTCCTCCAATGACACAAATGAACTTATTGGATGCACCAGATTGGCTAAAAACCCTAATTGGACAAGAATAAGCCTAGGGAGGACGAAAATGACCTAAATGTTCATCCAATGACACAAATGAACTTATTGGAAGCACAAGGTTGGTTAAAAACCCTAATTGGACAAGAATAAGACTTGGGAGGACGAAAATGACCTAAATGTTCGTCTAATGACACAAATGAACTTATTGGATGCACAAGATTGGTTAAAAACGCTAATTGGACAAGAATAAGCATAGGGAGGAAAAAAATGACCTAATTGTTCGTCGAATGACACAAAAACACCTATTGGATGCACAAGATTGAATAAAAACCCTAATTGGACAAGAATAAGACTAGGGAGGACGAAAATGACCTAAATGTTCCTCCAATGACACAAATCAACTTATGGGATGAACATGATTGGTTAAAAACCATAATTGGACAAGAATAAGCTTAGGGAGGACGAAAATGACCTAAATGTTCATCCAATGACACAAAAACACCTATTGGATGCACAAGATTGCATAAAAACCCTAATTGGACAAGAATAAGCATAGGGAGGACGAAAATGACCTAAATGTTCGTCCAATGACACAAATGAACTTATTGGATGCACAAGATTGGTTAAAAACCCTAATTGGACAAGAATAAGCCTAGGGAGGACGAAAATGACCTAAATGTTCATCCAATGACACAAATCAACTTATTGGATGCACATGATTGGTTAAAAACCCTAATTGGACAAGAATAAGCCTAGGGAGGACGAAAATGACCTAAATGATCGTCTAATGACACAAATGAACTTATTGGATGCACAAGATTGGTTAAAAACCCTAATTGGACAAGAATAAGCATAGGGAGGACGAAAATGACCTAAATGTTCATCCAATGACACAAATGAACTTATTGGATGCAAAAGATTGGTTAAAAACCCTAATTGGACAAGAATAAGCCTAAGGAGGACGAAAATGACCTAAATGTTCATCCACTGACACAAAAACACCTATTGAATGCACAAGATTGCATAAAAACCCTAATTGGACAAGAATAAGCCTAGGGATGACGAAAATGACCTACATGTTCCTCCAATGACACAAATGAACTTATTGGATGCACCAGATTGGCTAAAAACCCTAATTGGATGCACAAGATTGGTTAAAAACCCTAATTGGACAAGAATAAGCATAGGGGGGACGAAAATGACCTAAATGTTCGTCCAATGACACAAACACACCTATTGGATGCACAAGATTGAATAAAAACCCTAATTGGACAAGAATAAGACTAGGGAGGACGAAAATGACCTAAATGTTCCTCCAATGACACAAACACACCTATTGGATGCACAAGATTGCATAAAAACCCTAATTGGACAAGAATAAGACTAGGGAGGACGAAAATGACCTAAATGTTCATCCAATGACAAAAATGAACTTTTTGGATGCACAAGATTGGTTAAAAACCCTAATTGGACAAGAATAAGCCTAGGGAGGACGAAAATGACCTAAATGTTCCTCCAATGACACAAATGAACTTATTGGATGCACCAGATTGGCTAAAAACCCTAATTGGACAAGAATAAGCCTAGGGAGGACGAAAATGACCTAAATGTTCATCCAATGACACAAATGAACTTATTGGAAGCACAAGGTTGGTTAAAAACCCTAATTGGACAAGAATAAGACTTGGGAGGACGAAAATGACCTAAATGTTCGTCTAATGACACAAATGAACTTATTGGATGCACAAGATTGGTTAAAAACGCTAATTGGACAAGAATAAGCATAGGGAGGAAAAAAATGACCTAATTGTTCGTCGAATGACACAAAAACACCTATTGGATGCACAAGATTGAATTAAAACCCTAATTGGACAAGAATAAGACTAGGGAGGACGAAAATGACCTAAATGTTCCTCCAATGACACAAATCAACTTATTGGATGAACATGATTGGTTAAAAACCATAATTGGACAAGAATAAGCTTAGGGAGGACGAAAATGACCTAAATGTTCATCCAATGACACAAAAACACCTATTGGATGCACAAGATTGCATAAAAACCCTAATTGGACAAGAATAAGCATAGGGAGGACGAAAATGACCTAAATGTTCGTCCAATGACACAAATGAACTTATTGGATGCACAAGATTGGTTAAAAACCCTAATTGGACAAGAATAAGCCTAGGGAGGACGAAAATGACCTAAATGTTCATCCAATGACACAAATCAACTTATTGGATGCACATGATTTGTTAAAAACCCTAATTGGACAAGAATAAGCCTAGGGAGGACGAAAATGACCTAAATGTTCGTGTAATGATACAAATGAACTTATTGGATGCACAAGATTGGTTAAAAACCCTAATTGGACAAGAATAAGCATAGGGAGGACGAAAATGACCTAAATGTTCGTCCAATGACACAAACACACCTATTGGATGCACAAGATTGCATAAAAACCCTAATTGGACAAGAATAAGACTAGGGAGGACGAAAATGACCTAAATGTTCCTCCAATGACACAAACACACCTATTGGATGCACAAGATTCCATAAAAACCCTAATTGGACAAGATTAAGCCTAGGGACGACGAAAATGACCTAAATGTTCGTCCAATGACACAAACACACCTATTGGATGCACAAGATTGCATGAAAACCATAATTGGACAAAAATAAGACTAGGGAGGACGAAAATGACCTAAATGTTCCTCCAATGACACAAACACACCTATTGGATGCACAAGATTGGTTAAAAACCCTAATTGGACAAGAATAAGCCTAGGGAGGACGAAAATGACCTAAATGTTCATCCAATGACACAAATGAACTTATTGGATGCACAAGGTTGGTTAAAAACCCTAATTGCACAAGAATAAGGCTAGGGACGACGAAAATGACCTAAATGTTCGTCCAATGACACAAACACACCTATTGGATGCACAAGATTGCATAAAAACCCTAATTGGACAAGAATAAGACTAGGGAGGACGAAAATGACCTAAATGTTTCTCCAATGACACAAACACACCTATTGGATGCACAAGATTGCATAAAAACCCTAATTCGACAAGAATAAGACTAGGGAGGACGAAAATGACCTAAATGTTCCTCCAATGACACAAACACACCTATTGGATGCACAAGATTGAATAAAAAACCCTAATTCGACAAGAATAAGACTAGGGAGGACGAAAATGACCTAAATGTTCCTCCAATGACACAAACACACCTATTGGATGCACAAGATTGCATAAAAACCCTAATTGGACAAGAATAAGACTAGGGAGGACGAAAATGACCTAAATGTTCGTCCAAGGACACAAACACACCTATTGGATGCACAAGATTGCATCAAAACCCTAATTGGAAAAGAATAAGCCTAGGGAGGACGAAAATGACCAAAATGTTCATCCAATGACACAAATGAACTTATTGGATGCACAAGATTGGTTAAAAACCCTAATTGGACAAGAATAAGCCTAGGGAGGACGAAAATGACCTAAATGTTCATCCAATGACACAAATGAACTTATTGGATGCACAAGATTGGTTAAAAACCCTAATTGGACAAGAATAAGCCTAGGGAGGACGAAAATGACCTAAATGTTCATCCAATGACACAAATGAACTTATTGGATGCACAAGATTGGTTGAAAACCCTAATTGGACAAGAATAAGCCTGGGGAGGACGAAAATGACCTAAATGTTCATCCAATGACACAAATGAACTTATTGGATGCACAAGATTGGTTGAAAACCCTAATTGGACAAGAATAAGCCTAGGGAGGACGAAAATGACCAAAATGTTCATCAAATGACACAAATGAACTTATTGGATGCACAAGATTGGTTAAAAACCCTAATTGGACAAGAATAAGCCTAGGGAGGACGAAAATGACCTAAATGTTCATCCAATGACACAAATGAACTTATTGGATGCACAAGATTGGTTAAAAACCCAAATTGGACAAGAATAAGCCTAGGGAGGGCGAAAATGACCTAAATGTTCGTCCAATGACAGAAACACACCTATTGGATGCACAAGATTGCATAAAAATCCTAATAGGACAAGAATAAGACTAGGGAGGACGAAAATGACCTAAATGTTCATCCAATGACACAAACACACATATTGGATGCACAAGATTGCTTGAAATGCTAATTGGACAAGAATAAGACTAGGGAGGACGAAAATGACCTAAATGTGCATCCAATGACACAAATGAACTTATTGGATGCACAAGATTGGTTAAAAACCCTAATTGGACAAGAATAAGCCTAGGGAGGACGAAAATGACCTAAATGTTCATCCAATGACACAAATGAACTTATTGGATGCAAAAGATTGGTTAAAAACCCTAATTGGACAAGAATAAGCATAAGGAGGACGAAAATGACCTAAATGTTTATCCAATGACACAAACCCACATATTGGATGCACAAGATTGCTTAAAACCCTAATTGGAGAAGAATAAGACTAGGGAGGACGAAAATGACCTAAATGTTCCTCCAATGACACAAACACACCTATTGGATGCACAAGATTGCATAAAAACCCTAATTGGACAAGAATAAGACTAGGGAGGACGAAAATGACCTAAATGTTCATCCAATGACACAAATGAACTTATTGGATGCACAAGATTGGTTAAAAACCCTAATTGGACAAGAATAAGCCTAGGGAGGACGAAAATGACCTAAATGTTTGTCCAATGACACAAATACACCTATTGGATGCACAAGATTGCATAAAATCCCTAATTGGACAAGAATAAGACTAGGGAGGACGAAAATGACCTAAATGTTCCTCCAATGACACAAACACACCTATTGGATGCACAAGATTGCATAAAAACCCTAATTGGACAAGAATAAGACTAGGGAGGACGAAAATGACCTAAATGTTCATCCAATGACACAAATGAACTTATTGGATGCACAAGATTGGTTAAAATCCCTAATTGGATAAGAATAAGCCTAGGGAGGACGAAAATGACCTAAATGTTCGTCCAATGACACAAACACACCTATTGGATGCACAAGATTGCATAAAAACCCTAATTGGACAAGAATAAGACTAGGGAGGACGAAAATGACCTAAATGTTCGTCCAATAACACAAACACACCTATGGGATGCACAAGATTGCATAAAAACCCTAATTCGACAAGAATAAGACTAGGGAGGACGTAAATGACCTAAATGTTCCACCAATGACACAAATGAACTTATTGCATACACAAGGTTGGTTAAAAACCCTAATTGGACAAGAATAAGCCTAGGGAGGACGAAAATGACCTAAATGTTCAACCAATAACACAAATGAACTTATTGGATGCACAAGATTGGTTAAAAACCCTAATTGGACAAGAATAAGCCTAGGGAGGACGAAAATGACCTAAATGTTCATCCAATGACACAAATGAACTTATTGGATGCACAAGATTGGTTAAAAACCCTAATTGGACAAGAATAAGCCTAGGGAGGACGAAAATTACCTAAATGTTCGTCCAATGACACAAACACACCTATTGGATGCACAAGATTGCATAAAAACCCTAACTGGACAAGAATAAGCCTAGGGAGGACGAAAATGGCCTAAATGTTCATCCAATGACACAAATGAACTTATTGGATGCACAAGATTGGTTAAAAACCCTAATTGGACAAGAATAAGCCTAGGGAGGACGAAAATGACCTAAATGTTCATCCAATGACACAAATGAACTTATTGGATGCACAAGATTGGTTAAAAACCCTAATTGGACAAGAAGAAGCCTAGGGAGGACGAAAATGACCTAAATGTTCATCCAATGACACAAATCAACTTATTGGATGCACATGATTGGTTAAAAACCCTAATTGGACAAGAATAATCCTAGGGAGGACGAAAATGACCTAAATGTTCCTCCAATGACACAAATGAACTTATTGGATGCACCAGATTGGCTAAAAACCCTAATTGGACAAGAATAAGCCTAGGGAGGACGAAAATGACCTAAATGTTCATCCAATGACACAAATCAACTTATTCGATGCACATGATTGGTTAAAAACCCTAATTGGACAAGAATAAGCCTAGGGAGGACGAAAATGACCTAAATGTTCGTCTAATGACACAAATGAACTTATTGGATGCACAAGATTGGTTAAAAACCCTAATTGGACAAGAATAAGCATAGGGAGGACGAAAATGACCTAAATGTTCATCCAATGACACAAATCAACTTATTGGATGCACATGATTCGTTAAAAACCCTAATTGGACAAGAATAAGCCTAGGGAGGACGAAAATGACCTAAATGTTCGTCTAATGACACAAATGAACTTATTGGATGCACAAGATTGGTTAAAAACCTTATTTGGACAAGAATAAGCATAGGGAGGACGAAAATGACCTAAATGTTCATCCAATGACACAAATCAACTTATTGGAGGCAAAAGATTGGTTAAAAACCCTAATTGGAGAAGAATAAGCCTAGGGAGGACGAAAATGACCTAAATGTTCATCCAATGACACAAAAACACCTATTGGATGCACAAGATTGCATAAAAACCCTAATTGGACAAGAATAAGCCTAGGGAGGACGAAAATGACCTAAATGTTCCTCCAATGACACAAATGAACTTATTGGATGCACCAGATTGGCTAAAAACCCTAATTGGACAAGAATAAGCCTAGGGAGGACGAAAATGACCTAAATGTTCATCAAACGACACAAATGAATTTATTGGATGCACAAGATTGGTTAAAAACCCTAATTGGACAAGAATAACCCTAGGGAGGACGAAAATGACCTAAATGTTCATCTAAAGACACAAATGAACTTATTGAATGCACAAGATTGGTTAAAAACCCTAATTGGACAAGAATAAGCCTAGGGAGGATAAAAATGACCTAAATGTTCATCCAATGACACAAATGAACTTATTGGATGCAAAAGATTGGTTAAAAACCCTAATTGGACAAGAATAAGCCTAGGGAGGACGAAAATAACCTAAATGTTCGTCGAATGACACAAAAACACCTATTGGATGCACAAGATTGAATAAAAACCCTAATTGGACAAGAATAAGACTAGAGAGGACAAAAATGACCTAAATGTTCCTCCAATGACACAAATAAACTTATTGGATGCACATGATTGGTTAAAAACCATAATTGGACAAGAATAAGCCTAGGGAGGACGAAAATGACCTAAATGTTCATCCAATGACACAAAAACACCTATTGGATGCACAAGATTGCATAAAAACCCTAATTGGACAAGAATAAGCATAGGGAGGACGAAAATGACCTAAATGTTCGTCCAATGACACAAATGAACTTATTGGATGCACAAGATTGGTTAAAAACCCTAATTGGACAAGAATAAGCCTAGGGAGGACGAAAATGACCTAAATGTTCATCCAATGACACAAATCAACTTATTGGATGCACATGATTGGTTAAAAACCCTAATTGGACAAGAATAAGCCTAGGGAGGACGAAAATGACCTAAATGATCGTCTAATGACACAAATGAACTTATTGGATGCACAAGATTGGTTAAAAACCCTAATTGGACAAGAATATGCATAGGGAGGACGAAAATGACCTAAATGTTCATCCAATGACACAAATGAACTTATTGGATGCAAAAGATTGGTTAAAAACCCTAATTGGACAAGAATAAGCCTAAGGAGGACGAAAATGACCTAAATGTTCGTCCACTGACACAAAAACACCTATTGAATGCACAAGATTGCATAAAAACCCTAATTGGACAAGAATAAGCCTAGGGATGACGAAAATGACCTAAATGTTCCTCCAATGACACAAATGAACTTATTGGATGCACCAGATTGGCTAAAAACCCTAATTGGACAAGAATAAGCCTAGGGAGGACGAAAATGACCTAAATGTTCATCCAATGACACAAATGAACTTATTGGATGCACAAGGTTGGTTAAAAACCATAATTGGACAAGAATAAGACTTGGGAGGACGAAAATGACCTAAATGTTCGTCTAATGACTGAAATGAACTTATTGGATGCACAAGATTGGTTAAAAACCCTAATTGGACAAGAATAAGCATAGGGGGGACGAAAATGACCTAAATGTTCGTCCAATGACACAAACACACCTATTGGATGCACAAGATTGAATAAAAACCCTAATTGGACAAGAATAAGACTAGGGAGGACGAAAATGACCTAAATGTTCCTCCAATGACACAAACACACCTATTGGATGCACAAGATTGCACAAAAACCCTAATTGGACAAGAATAAGACTAGGGAGGACGAAAATGACCTAAATGTTCCTCCAATGACACAAACACACCTATTGGATGCACAAGATTGCATAAAAACCCTAATTGGACAAGAATAAGACAAGGGAGGACGAAAATGACCTAAATGTTCATCCAATGACACAAATGAACTTATTGGATGCACAAGATTGGTTAAAAACCCTAATTGGACAAGAATAAGCCTAGGGAGGACGAAAATGACCTAAATGTTCATCCAATGACACAAATGAACTTATTGGATGCACAAGATTGGTTGAAAACCCTAAATGGACAAGAATAAGCCTAGGGAGGACGAAAATGACCTAAATGTTCATCCAATGAGACAAATGAACTTATTGGATGCACAAGATTGGTTAAAAACCCTAATTGGACGAGAATAAGTCTAGGGAGGATGAAAATGACCTAAATGTTCGTCCAATGACACAAACACACATATTGGATGCACAAGATTGCATCAAAACCCTAATTGGACAAGAATAAGACTAGGGAGGACGAAAATGACCTAAATGTTCCTCCAATGACACAAACACACCTATTGGATGCACAAGATTGCATAAAAACCCTAATTGGACAAGAATAAGACTAGGGAGGACGAAAATGACCTAAATGTTCCTCCAATAACACAGACACACCTATTGGATGCACAAGATTGCATAAAAAACCTAATTGGACAAGAATAAGACTAGGGTGGACGAAAATGACCTAAATGTTCATCCAATGACACAAATGAACTTATTGGATGCACAAGATTGGTTAAAAACCCTAATTGGACAAGAAAAAGCCTAGGGAGGACGAAAATTAACTAAATGTTCGTCCAATGACACAAACACACCTATTGGATGCACAAGATTGCATAAAAACCCTAATTGGACAAGAATACGACTAGGGAGGACGAAAATGACCTAAATGTTCCTCCAATGACACAAACACACCTATTGGATGCACAAGATTGCATAAAAACCCTAATTGGACAAGAATAAGACTAGGGAGGACGAAAATGACCTAAATGTTCGTCCAAGGACACAAACACACCTATTGGATGCACAAGATTGCATCAAAACCCTAATTGGAAAAGAATAAGCCTAGGGAGGACGAAAATGACCAAAATGTTCATCCAATGACACAAATGAACTTATTGGATGCACAAGATTGGTTAAAAACCCTAATTGGACAAGAATAAGCCTAGGGAGGACGAAAATGACCTAAATGTTCATCCAATGACACAAATGAACTTATTGGATGCACAAGATTGGTTAAAAACCCTAATTGGACAAGAATAAGCCTAGGGAGGACGAAAATGACCTAAATGTTCATCCAATGACACAAATGAACTTATTGGATGCACAAGATTGGTTAAAAACCCTAATTGGACAAGAATTAGCCTAGGGAGGACGAAAATGACCTAAATGTTCGTCCAATGACACAAACACACCTATTGGATGCACAAGATTGGTTAAAAACCCTAATTGGACAAGAATAAGCCTAGGGAGGAAGAAAATGACCTAAATGTTCATCCAATGACACAAATGAACTTATTGGATGCACAAGATTGGTTAAAAACCCTAATTGGACAAGAATAAGCCTAGGGAGGACGAAAATGACCTAAATGTTCATCCAATGACACAAATGAACTTATTGGATGCACAAGATTGGTTGAAATCCCTAATTGGACAAGAATAAGCCTAGGGAGCACGAAAATGACCTAAATGTTCCTCCAATGACACAAACACACCAATTGGATGCACAAGATTGCATAAAAACCATAATTGGACAAGGATAAGACAAGGGAGGACGAAAATGACCTAAATGTTCCTCCAATGACACAAATGAACTTATTGGATGCACAAGATTGGTTAAAAACCCTAATTGGACAAGAATAAGCCTAGGGAGGACGAAAATGACCTAAATGTTCATCCAATGACACAAATGAACTTATTGGATGCACAAGATTGGTTAAAAACCCTAATTGGACAAGAATAAGCCTAGGGAGGACGAAAATGACCTAAATGTTCATCCAATGACACAAATGAACTTATTGGATGCACAAGATTGGTTGAAAACCATAATTGGACAAGAATAAGCCTAGGGAGGACCAAAATGACCTAAATGTTCATCCAATGACACAAATGAACTTATTGGATGCACAAGATTGGTTAAAAACCCTAATTGGACAAGAATAAGCCTAGGGAGGACGAAAATGACCTAAATGTTCATCCAATGACACAAATGAACTTATTGGATGCACAAGATTGATTATAAACCCTAATTGGACAAGAATAAGCCTAGGGAGGACGAAAATGACCTAAATGTTCATCCAACGACACAAATGAACTTATTGGATGCGCAAGATTGGTTAGAAACCCTAATTGGACAAGAATAATTCTAGGGAGGACGAAAATGACCTAAATGTTCTTCCAATGACACAAATGAACTTATTGGATGCACAAGATTGGTTAAAAACCCTAATTGGACAAGAATAAGCCTAGGGAGGACGAAAATGACCTAAATGTTCATCCAATGACACAAATGAACTTATTGGATGCACAAGATTGCTTAAAAACCCTAATTGGACAACAATAAGCCTAGGGTGGACGAAAATGACCTAAATGTTTATCCAATGACACAAATGAACTCATTGGATGCACAAGATTGGTTAAAAACCCTAATTGGACAAGAATAAGCCTTGGGCGGACGAAAATGACCTAAATGTTCATCCAATGACACAAATGAACTTATTGGATGCACAAGATTGGTTAAAAACCCTAATTGGACAAGAATAAGCCTAGGGAGGACGAAAATGACCTAAATGTTCATCCAATGACACAAATGAACTTATTGGATGCACAAGATTGGTTAAAAACCCTAATTGGACAAGAATAAGCCTAGGGAGGACGAAAATGACCTAAATGTTCATCCAATGACACAAACACACCTATTGGATGCACAAGATTGGTTAAAAACTCTAATTGGACAAGAATAAGCCTAGGAAGGACGAAAATGACCTAAATGTTCATCCAATGACACAAATGAACTTATTGGATGCACAAGATTGGTTAAAAACCCTAATTGGACAAGAATAAGCCTAGGGAGGACGAAAATGACCTAAATGTTCATCCAATGACACAAATGAACTTATTGGATGCACAACATTGGTTGAAAACCCTAATTTGACAAGAATAAGCCTAGGGAGGACGAAAATGACCTAAATGTTCATCCAATGACACAAATGAACTTATTGTATGCACAAGATTGGTTAAAAACCCTAATTGGACAAGAATAAGCATAGGGAGGACGAAAATGACCTAAATGTTCATCCAATGACACAAACGCACATATTGGATGCACAAGATTGCTTAAAACCCTAATTGGACAAGAATAAGACTAGGGAGGACGAAAATGACCTAAATGTTCATCCAATGACACAAATGAACTTATTGGATGCACAAGATTGGTTAAAAACCCTAATTGGACAAGAATAAGCCTAGGGAGGACGAAAATGACCTAAATGTTCATCCAATGACACAAATGAACTTATTGGATGCACAAGATTGGTTAAAAACCCTAATTGGACAATAATATGCCTAGGGAGG